>SNQJ01S0062536.1:51991-78993 GCA_010110895.2 Picea sitchensis
ATTAAAATAAGAAAGTAATTACTAATTGTTTAAAAAAGCATAATACTGATTCACCCCCCCCATTATTTCAACAATTGGTATCAGAGTGAGTACCTTCAACACAGTCTTATAACTAGAAGGTAGATCCTGAAAGAAATGGATCAACAAGAGGGAATTGTTGGCATGTTTTTACAGGAAGAGTGTGATTTTCATTGATGGAAAGAACAACAAAGACAATGGCGAACAGGAAAATCATACGCTCAGGAGGAGAAGCGACTAGTATGCAGAGATCAAAGCTCGGAAGGAAAAGCGTAAGCTCAGGGTGAGAAGCCTCAACAGTCGTCCAATTAAGAAATTGACCGTGTTGATTGTCTAATATTATAGACGTCGGTCATATGAGTGACTGTGGGCTTGAGGACTGTTGGAGGATCGTGACCATCGGATCTGCAAGCCAGATCAATGAAAGGGATGAATTGTAGAGAGAGAAAGAAGAATTAAACAACTCGCTAGTTCTAACCTTGCAATTGGTCTAGATCGTCAGATCTCATAAACCCAAAAATTGACGATTGTGGTTGATCTAACAAACGATCAGATTAAGTTGTGACCGTCGGATGCGCAATTGTCAGATCAACGACAGGGATAGATTGTGTTATAGCAAGATTTTCCCCACCATTGCTATCTTGCATAGAGGGCCTATTTCTATTTCCCTATGCAGGCTTATCATCCCCTTTTGATGAATCCAGAGCTAAAAATACACATTTTTCCACATATACATGCCCTATCAGCTATAAGGCAAGCGTATACGCAGGCTGCTCCACTACAACACACATACATAGGGATTTGTGCAAGAAAATACAAAATGAAGTCGAGTTTCCATGTCATGATAGGAGATCTCTGATCCTTGGCCTTCCATATATTGGAAACGTTCTGACTTGGCTCTTCAATTGCATTTTGAAGGCTATAAGAGCACAATTCTGAGCTATGGAAAAGAAGAGAAAGCATTCAACTTTAAGAGCAAAGTTACTTTGGAGAAATTACTTCATATTGAGTCTGCATCCCTTTGTCCCTCAAGTCTGAACACAGTGTTTAGGCCCCAAGCTCTTTCCCTATTGCTGAGAGAACCTCATTGTCTCTCTCCTTTGAGATTGCCTTTGGTGGAGGATGGAAATGGTGGAGGCCCAATTGGAAGGAACTTGGTTCCTTGGTTTCGAACCGTGCCGACACGGAAGTCTGTAATGTTGTCACTTCTGCTGATCAATTATTAATAGAAATACTCCTTTCCCATTCTATTGGTATCATGCAAATATATGATTATTATCCATGGGCNGGCATGTTTTTAATGTTTATTAATGGATTATGCTATCTGATGTGCTAACCCCTTTATACTTTCACCATGTACTTTCTATGCTTGTTTGTTAAGAACTTATTGCAGGTATAAAATCTTGGGTCGAAGTGCTCAAGGGTGGAACATCATTGAACGTTGGATTGAGGTAGGCCTCTTTCTTATCTTGCACATTGGGTTATATAGCATACAATGGAATTGAGTTGATTTATGCAGTCATACCTGTCTGTTTTGGTTTACCCTTAGCCATAGAGAGTTTTTCCCTCGTAACAGAAATGGTGACTCCACTGGGGAGAGATCTTCCTTCTAAGGGTTGAAGTATTTTTTCTTCTTGCATTGCTCTTTTTCCTTTGTGTTTCTTGTCATATCACTGCTTGACAGATTTTATTCACTTTGAGCCTGAGTTTTCAGCCTTTTTGCCCTTGCCTAGCCTTGTTTTAAATCTTGTATGCTCCTTTTTCCTTGACAGTCGCGTACACATGCATCCTGCCTCTATGCAAGCTGCATATATCTGCATTGTTCTCTTGAACAGTCACGTATACCACTTTTCCTTGCTTGCTTGCTTGGTTTAATGACTGTTGGGTGGGATTTAATGTTTGTTGAGCCTTCTTAGGTCTCTGTAGTGCATGTTGAGCTTCTTTGGGTTGACAGGAAACTTGTTTGGAGTTGAATTTATGGGCATAGTATTTCTCATTGTTTTTCATTTTTGATTTGTCCTTGAACCCTGGGTTGTTTGCTTGGCTGCTTGGTATTTTGCTTGAGTTATTTTGTTTATATATAGTAGAATTTGTATATCAAGTTTATTTTTAGTCCATGCATTTTCTCTTTAATATATTGAAAATACAAAAAAATAGGCATTTTGCATTGGTTAGCGTTTCTATCTTCGAACCTTTATCGTTAGCTTAGTACATTTAGCAGAAGATTGCATTTTACTTCTGAATTGCAGAGTTGAAATTGAAAATTGCATTGTTTTTTATTAGCATATCATTCATTGAAAAGTTAAAGATATACTTTGCATTATATTCATATTTATTTTCTTGCAGAGTCATAACATCATGAGTGTCGCTTCCATACCCTTTTGAGTAATCACGACCAGTAAAATTTACGCTTTAAACTAAAATTGATTAGTCACGATTTTATTTTCAGGGTGCACAAACTAGTCTAGGATTTTGTGCCTTGAAATAGGATTTTGTGAGTAAACTTCTCCAAGGCAATTAAATCAACATATGTGTCTGAGACAGGGAGTTGAGAAGTCCATTGTATAATTGGTAAGATTAGGAGGCTTCGCTCACACCGGATTTAATCACGAGGTCGCGCGAAGTTAGTTGAAGGGATAACCCCTTGATACTCACCTAGCGTCAGAGATATTTCTGTGGATTTATTCATATTTGGGGATCTTGCTAGTACCCATACCTCTGTGAGAAGCGGTGCTTTCAAGGTTTCGAGCTTTGCTACCCTACCCATACGGTGATCCAGACTTACGACTGCTCGCCTGTGCATCGGTTATACAATGGTTTATTAGTTGTTTGACTTAGGTATCTCATAGGTTACTTACAGGGGTTATTCTGCTTATACCCTGGGTCAGATAGGGGTCGAACAACACACAACATTTATGGAGTATTACCTCTCCGAGGGGATCTGACCGATTGGTTGTTAAGCCCACGAGGGCCCCTATAACTGATTCTGTTACCTCCAAAATTTAGCAGGGAGTCTTAGGTCCCTCTTGGATGAGGCATACCTTCTTGAGCGAGGGAGGCCACTTAACCACTTTAGCCCATTTGCATGCATATTGGCCATTTGAATTTTTGGTATGCTCTTTGACTACTAGTTGGCCTTAGGATATATTTTTATTTTGTAGAGTCATAAGTCGTCGTGGAGTCGGACCAGCTTCCCCGTCGGTCCCGTCGGTTGCTACAGTTACCACCAAATTTTGGATTCTTGCCTTCTAAAAGGCGTAGAGTTTGTAGAAGTGGTACACACACATCCATTTTTCAAACTTGTGGTTCCACAAGGATGAGTACTGAGTAGCCGTTACAGTTGTAGTGCCGAAAGCTTATATGGTTCAGCTTGTAGTTAATGCTTCATCTCTTGCCTCAAACCCTTTTGGGGGTTTTAGTCACTCACTGGGTTACAATGTTCAGTCCATCCCTATGGCTTCTAGTCCAGTTTCTTATGGTATGCCTAACTTCACTTCGCAGTTTTCGACTGCCATCCCAGCTGCTGGCCCTAACACTAGCCTTGGACTTGGGGGAACTACACCTCCTTACACTCCTTTTCTGTTTGGTGGTTCTCATATCCCCCAAATGAATCCTAATTTAGGAAGTGTCCCTTTTCTTAACCCCAGGTCTAATCCTTCTATGGCTGGGTGGAACAACTCAGTTGGTGGACAAGTTCCGCCTTATATCCCTACCTCTTCGGTGCCGATTCTGACCAATAATTTTGGCATGACGAATCCACTTCAATCCTCTAGGTTCCCAATTGGAGGAGGTCAGTCTTACACTTTGGGCAACCCCCAACCCGAATCTAATCTGGTTGGGGGCAATTTTCACAACCCCCAGCCCAGATTCAATTCGACCAAGGGAAATTTTCACAATCCTTATCAAAACATTCCTACCAGAATGATGCCCAACCCACCCTATACGAATCAGCTCGGAGAAGGGCCTTATAATTTCGGACAGGGCTTTGGTTCTTACCAGAATCTTCGTCAAATGCAGTTCCCAACACACAATCTTTCGTGGGAGGATGGGGCTAGATGTCACAACCCCGTCTCCCTTTTTTTGCCACGCTCAATCTGCCAGACTTTTCTAAGTTAATGATTGACCCGATGAGTCATGATCCCACATGGCCCCCCATCCCTACCAAACTTCTGTCAGACATTCCAAAGTTTGAAGGTAAGAATGGAGAGGACCTTGGTGATCACGTCACTACTTTTCACCTTTGGTGCTCATCGAATTCTCTGAACAATAATTCTATTAGATTACGATTGTTTAAGCACACCCTCATTGGAGTTGTGTCACAATGGTATATTGAGCTACCTAGGGGGACATACAGATCATTCCATCAGTCGGTGCTAGCCTTTCTCAACCACTTTCAATTGCCCATTCGTTATGATGCTGGCCTCGAACTTTTGTCGACTCTATGCCAGGGCACTGACACTCACATCTCGGACCATATCCAGGAATGGCGTAGATGGAGGCAGTTGATTAAGACTCCTATACCCCTAGCCTTTCTTCTAGAATGGTTCCTAAAGTCTTTGCACGCTCCTATCTCGAGGACGTTGCTACTTCCGGGGTCTTCAATGAGGAAGAAGCTATCTTTAGAGCCCAACAACTAGATTTGATATACGTTCAGTCTGGGATGTTATACCACCTTCTTCCAGACGCACTATGGCCAAATCACAATCCCAGACAGAATCCTGAACCTCATGTCGATGGCATTGTAGGGTCCGCCAATGTAAAGTCCACATATTTGACAACGAAGTTTGTCGGAGGACCAGCTTCATCTACATCCTCCAAACCCACCCAATCGACAGATGTACATTCCATGCAATTGTCGAAGAACCCAAATGGTGACCAGCAACTAGATGGGAATAAAAGGAAAGGTTGAAATAATCGTAAGGGTGGGAAGAATAACAATAAACCCAAGGACAAGGATAATAATGGGAAACATAATGATAATACTGGAGAGGGCAAGAAAGAGAAACGTAAGGTGAAGTTTCCTTGTAAACTTTGTATCGATGACCACCTTACACATTTATGCCCCAAACTTGAAGAGGCTGCGAGGATTTTAAATATACCGCCCGCTGTGCTGATGACTCCATTCCCACACAACCAACACTTAGCCTCGATCTCTTCGAATGTTGGAAATGCGCCCAGTTGAAGTCAAAACCCACCATCGCAAGATGGCGATTGTGTTTGTATCAATATGGTCGACGCGAAAATAGATATAGCCACCCGCTTTCGAGATTATAGCTCTTCAAAAGCTAGTACCGGTCTAGAAGCTCCTCCTCCCCCTCCGGAGACGAACCTACAGACTGAGAAACCAGAGCCACCACCTCATATTTCGAAAGGAGTACTCAAGCACTCTACTCACAACCCTAATGCTAGATTCTCTCAGAACTACTCTATTGTTGAGGATTTGGGCCAAACCCCTTGCGCGATGTCAGCTTTGGAGGTACTCCAGACATGTCCATCACAGAGGAATGCCTTACTCTCTGCCTTAGGAGCTCTAGAACCTAGTGGCTCGAAAATTATCAAGTTTGACGTCATGGATGTGAAGCCTCGCTTACCCTACCATGTGGCTTTTGAAATCCATGTGGAGTATTCCAAGTATACTATCAAACGAGCGGTCGTTGATGAAAGTGTTGCCACCTGCATGATGTCCCTGGTCTTTTGGAAAGCTCTCGATTCTCTGACCCTTTCCAAGTCGTCGAACATGTTGACAGCATTTGACGATCATTACTTCCGCCCTCACAGTATTCTCCCTGCGTTGTCGGCTGAGATAGGTGGGAAGACGGTAGAGGTGGAGGTAGAGGTAGTTGATGCACCTCTCAATTATAACCTGTTACTAGGTCGCAATTGGACCTATGCTATGGTTGTTGTCGTATCGTCAGTCTTCCGTACACTTTGTTTTTCTCATCAAGGGGAGATTGTGACTATTGACCAATTATCCTTTGCGTACTCTAGTCCTAACTCATTTGTTGGACCGTCGATCCCTGTGATCGACAATTCTCAGCCGACAACTGAGAATATCGGTGTCAGAATGTATTCTTCCCTCATTGGTATCTTTTACTTCTCAGCACCAATTCACCACATTTACGCCATGTCAAGTAGGCCTACTTTAGCAGGGAGGTCCATTCCTTTCCGCACTTCCTATCTTAGTGATCCATGGACCCTACCTTCTCTGACTTCATTGAGTGATGGTGAGTTTCATGCTGGCATGCCTATGCCACTATCGGTAGTGGAGATTGTGTATCAAGTTGTTCTTGACTCTTCCACTGATCCCGATCTTGATACCTCACAGACGGATGAGGAGGATCTTGTTCTTAGGCCTGTATGGGCCACCTCGTTATCTTGTTCACATTATTGCTTAGATGAGACTTTACCCTCGGATGAATCCATCCTCGAAGCCATGAATGGTTCTAAGAGACCTTGGGATGATATGCATCATCGATCTTATTTCCTCCCAAGTCTCGAAAGAATCGAGCAAGATGACTTTTGATCTACCTTGAGTGAGATAGTTTGTCACGCCATAGCTCCACTTTATACACACGACATTTACGCTGAAGGAAATATGGCGAGTATTTATCCTACCATCTCGATCGATATCTCTCATACCCCTGGAAAGATTGAGAACGTAAATATAGGTGCAGATTGTTCGCCAGAAGAAATTCTGATCTACACCAAACTCTTCAAAGAATTTCGAGATGTATTTGCTTGGTCATATGAAGAGATGCCAGGGATCGACCCTTGTATTGTCGAACATGAGATTAGAACTTACCCAGATGCTAAACCTGTTCGAAAACGTCTTAGAGTTGTAAATCCTAGGAAGGCCCCTACTATTAAGGCAGAGGTGGAGAAGCTACTTAAAGCTGGCTTCATCTACCCAGTTCCCTTGATCGAATGGGTATCCAACCCCATTCCCGTGAATAAAAAGCAAGGAACCATCCACGTGTGTATGGACTTTCGCGACCTGAACAAGAAATGTCCTAAATATAACTTCCCCACTCCTTTCATTGATCATATTCTCGATGAGTGTGCGAGAAGCGAGATATTTTCTTTTATGGACGGATTTTTAGGCTATAACCAAATCCAAATCAAACCTGAGGACCAACACAAGATGACATTTATATGTCCTTGGGGTACTTTTGCATACCGGAAAATGCCTTTCGGCCTTAAAAATGTCGGAGCAACCTTCGAACATGCCATGACTTTCTATTTTCACGATATCAAGGACATAGTCGAACCCTACCTTGATGATCTTGCTGCTCACTCTCGCAAGAGAGTGGATCATCTTATACACCTTCAACTAGTTTTTGAAAGATGTCGTTACGATAGAATCTGGTTAAACCCTCATAAATGCATCTTTTGCGTTAATTCTGGTCGTCTCTTAGGATTTTTAGTTTCTAAGACCGGGATCATGGTACATCCCCTTAAGGTTGAGGCAATACTTAAGTTGCCTCCCTCGTGCACGATTAGAAAACTTCAAGGTTTACAGGGGAAAGCTAACTTTCTATGTTGGTTCATAGTGAATTATGCCAATATCACTAAGGGTTTCATGCGCCTCTTGAGGAAAGACACACCTTTTATCTGGGATGAGCGAGCTCAGGAGTCTTTCGACGCTTTGAAGAAAGCCTTGGTATCGCCCCCTCTGCTGAAATCCCCTGATTACAGTAGAGATTTGTTGTTGTATATTGCCGCGTCTACAGAGATGATTGGTATGGTTCTATTTCAAGAGGATGATGAGCTCCATGAGCACGTCATCTACTATCTTAGTCGAAATCTAGTTAGTCCCGAACTTAATTACCCTCACAATGAAAAACTAGCTTTGGCTGCCGTCCACGCAGTCCAACATTTATGTCACTATATATTGCTTTGCAAGACTACAATGGTTGCTGATGTCAATCCATTTCAATATGTCCTTACTAGGCGTATCATAGGGGGTAAATATAATAAATGGATTTTCATCTTACAAGAGTTCGATCTCGACTTCGCTTCGGCCAAGTCCAAGAAATCACTAGTTTTTGCAGAGTTAATATCCGATTTTCCATGATTAGATGAGGATGTTATCCATATTGATTCGTTTGCAGATGAACACATTTTCCTTGTCTCGTTGTTCGACCCCTAGTATGGAGACATTGTTTTATATCTTCAAACCTTGAAGTCTGCTCAACATCTCTCGCGAGATGATTGACGACGTGTTAGATACCAATCCAGAAAGTATACCATCGTCAGTGACACTTTGTATCGCCGAGGAGTAGATAATATCTTGTGTCATTTCTTAACACACAAGGAAGCTGAGTCAAACCTAAACGATTATTACAAAGGGGCTTGTGGTGGTCACCTATCCGGGCTTGCGACAGCCCAAAAAATCCTGCGAGCCGGTTATTTATGGCCTACTATCTTTAAAGATTGTATTGAAGTGGTTAAGAAGTGTCACCCTGCCAGGTGTTGAAACGAAAAATGTGCTCGAACCTAGCCCCTCTTCACCCAGTCATTACCGTCGGTCCCTTCACCAAGTGGGGGGTAGATTTCGTCGATTGCAACCCAACTTCGGCTGGGGGGCATCAACACATTATCGTGGCCGTTGACTACTTTACTAAGTGGGTTGAGGCCATGCCTACCATAAAATCCGATGGGAAGACTACAACCTTCTTCGTGTTCAAACAATTAACGCCCGGTTCAGTATCCCGAGTGAGATTGTCACTGATCATGGCAGTCACTTTTAGAATGAAATGATGGTAGAACTAACATCTAAGTTGGGGTTTGGACACAAACATTCATCCCCTTATTACCCCCAGGCAAATGGGCAAGTAGAGGCCCTCAACAAGTCTCTCAATACCATTTTGAAAAGAAATGTCAGTCAAAGTAATTTCAATTGGCACATCATGCTATATCCCTTGCTTTAGGCATACCAAACCTTGGTTAAGACTGCCACCGGTTTTTCCCCTTTTTAGTTAGTGCATAGTGTGGAGTCTATCCTTCCTGTTGAATGCGAAATCCCTTCTCTCAAATTGGCAGTCGAGCTCCTACCTGACACTTCAGACTTAGAGCGATGGCTTGTGCACTTAGAGAGTCTTGACGAGCAACGTCGAGATGCCTTTACGGCTATCGAGGAAAACAAGAAACGTGTCAAGGTTCAGTATGAAAAATCTGTCTGTCCCCAATTGTATGTTGAGGGTGACTTGGTCCTCTTGTATGACCAAGCCAAAGAACCTCTAGGGGCAGGCAAATTTAAACCCATGTGGCACGGTCCTTACATCGTGCGACATGTTGTAAAAAAAGGAGCCTACGAGTTAGAAGATCATGAAAGGAATAAGTTGCCCGAGCCCATAAATGGTCTCTACTTGAAAAGGTACTACGCTTGAGCCCTAGACTTGGGCGGAACTCTTTGTATAGTAATGTAAATTTAGTCTATATACATCTATTTTCCCCTTTTCTTTTGTCTTTAGCTTTGGTTATCGAGTTTTCCCTTTGTTGGCAGATGTCAACGGTGTCTTCAATCTACCTAGGATTCGCAGACGGAGCCAGTCGTCATACACAGAACTTAGCTTCCGCCGCTTGGGTGATTTACTCACCCGAGGTTATGCTGGTGTCTTCAAGTGGCGTATGCCTAGGGCCATCCATGAATAATGTGGCCGAATATAGTGCCATCATAGAACTTTTTTGCGATGCTATCTTGCATGTTATTCTCTCTTTAGAAGTTCGCTTGGATTCCCAGTTAGTAGTATGTCAGTTTAATGGTTGTTACCGCGTGTGTGATCCTACTTTAATATGTCGATTCCTACGTGTATGTCTTTTAGAATGACAATTTGATTTTGTTACATATTATCACATTCCTAGGAGTTCTAACCATGTATCCGATGCCTACGCTAATTACGTTTTAGATTAGCATTTGTCACATTAATAAAGCAAAGAAAATAATTAAATCAATGTACACATTGTAAGATATAAGTAAAGCCGAAGATCCCTTTTTTATATATTTCAAAATATGGTGTTTATATTACAAAATTGGGGCTAAAACCCTCAATACACATATATAGTCGATATACATATCCCATGACATCTACGCCTGTGGCGCCGGATGTGTGTCATGGTAGCAAACCATGGAGTTTGCGAGACGCCGAAAGAGTCGCACCCATGCTCTAGGTACACCAACCACCTGTCGTTGCATGGCTTCAGGTTTATCCTCTACCTGAACCATAGGAATCCTCTGTGTCAAACGAGATAGGTTGCCCTGCATGTTTTGTAGGACTCTCTTCACTTCTCCTCCCGCCGCCTCATCTCTCTGGTTCCTCCGTCTATGTCATAGGAATCCCTCGAGTTGTTGCGGACCCACGTCTACGATTACACAAGTGTCTAGTTAATAGTCAAACACCATCCAAAAATATTTTTTTGTTCCTTAAATACAAAAATACAAAAAAATGAAATATTTAAAAACTTGTTACCTATATCACCATAGGTGGCGCCTGGTGGAAATGGCATATCAGGATCCCCTCTGAAATCGATCCCCGCATAGGGATAGTCGTCTAAAGCAATGACTTGTAGCCACCACTAGAAGAAAAAATCATCATTGTAGGGCGTTGATACCCTACCTCCCCCTTGTCGTCTCATGACCTCAATCTACCACACCATGGCTGGATCCCGTGGTCCTCTAGGAAGGATCTCCACTCTAGGTCCCAGACCTAGAACCCGCTCAAAAAAGATACTGCAAGGGAAAGAGGCAAACCCGAAGTTTTGCTTACTCCCTTGTTTTCACTCTGTCAACTGACCTTTCATATTAGTCAGCAGTGAGGTACACCATTCGTAGACAGTGGGTCTAGCACACTCTACTGCGTAAAACATAAGCGGTCTCGATGCTTGATGCAACGAGGTAGAACCTATGATCCTGGTAAGCACGAGCACTATGATCTTCAAACCGAGGTTACTTATTGCCTGGATGGGGACTTGGCTTCCCACCTTGGGAGTCCTTGCTACATAGTGGGCATCGATATACTCTTCAATCTTCATCCCACTCCATGATCCACGTGAATTGAGGTTCACAACCTCCCCTCGGCATGATAGACCAGTCAAGAAGTAGATGTCCTCTACTTCGATCCACAATGGTTGTCCATCAAGGATAAATCTCTCGCTATTAGGGTCCCAGTAACCCACCAACATCTCCAACAACCTCACCTGGGCCGTCATTCCTTTGAGAGCCCAAAATTTGTACAAGCCACATCTTTTTAGAGCCGCTTGAGCCACCGGATCTCGATCCATAGTTGCATCTACCTCCTCATGCTCTCGCTCTCTCCATTCCAAGACCATCCTACAAAAAACAAATCAATTTTTTGAGTTAGAACACCTCTTTTGGCCATTTGTGTACCTATACGCGACCTTCTTTGCTCACAGTCGCGTGTAGGGCTTAATACATGCACTCTGTGGTTCACACAGGGGCATATACCTAGTCGTACACACGACCTTAACAAAGTCGACCTGCACATATCGAAAATCCTAATTTACACCCTCAAAAACTAAAAAATGGAAACCTAATTCAAAAATGTAATCCACTGAATTTGAAGAGAATGAGATGAAGAGTTACCTAATCCAGATGGTTCGTGTTTTCATCGCCTGATGCTCCCGCAGTCGTCATTTGAATCTTGGAGGTATTTTGGTCCAAATTGCACTATTTGGGTAAAAATCAAAATGATACAGTAATTTTTTATGTTATTACTATTTATAAGCTATTTTTACCCACTTTATATAGTTTCATGCTATTTTTAACCTAACGGACTAATTCAAAAGTGGTTTTGAGCTGATTTGTTGTAGTTTTGACTTAGTTTTCTTGTAGATTTCAATGTCATGATTGGCCATTCGTCACCTCGGGCAGGTATTTTCATAACTTAGCATATAGGATAGGTATCCACTCCATCATGCATTTTGGCATTATCCTTCGACTACAACTTTTTATGCCTTAGGAACGAACCCATTTGTTGCAACATAGAACCTCCTGTCTGCTATAAATAGTGTCGCTAATAAATGGTAGAGACCAACCAAACATGGGCGCCCTAGTTAGATTCTCTTTGTCATTTGGTGCCCATGCCAAGTTTTTCCTTAGGACCGGGAGTCCATTATAATTCAATTGATGACCTTATGATGAGCCTCATTCCTCATTCATGCACATGCGGTCGTATTCCCCGCGGACTCCCAAAAATGAGTCTTAGTTAAGCTCTTTTCCGACTCGTCTTAAAACCAAAAAGATTTCCGAGTGATTTGTCCCTTTCACACTCGTTAAATTGAATTTTAAAGGTCATGAGTCTTAGTTAAGCTCTTTTCCGACTCGTTATAAAAAATAGAAAAGATTGCCAAGTGAACTTGTCTTTTTCACACTCGTAAATTGGATTTGAAAAGACGTCTATTTGGCACAAGTTTACCCCTTTTTCACACCAAGTAGACTACAAGACATAAAAAAGGATATTTTTTGGTATCAAGTTGTGATTGCATCTCTTGCCCTCGCTTGCAGTATTGAGCCTCTAGCCGGTTCTCGCTTTGCGTTATAAATCATTGCCTAAGAAGTTTTTGCATCCTCAACCAAACAGAGGCTTGTTTATATCCTTCGTACTTTGACACCCTATACCCTGGAGGGAACATCACCCCGAGTGTCCATCTCCTACATGCATTTCCTTGCATTAAGCATAGGTACGTTCCACTGCTGGAACTAGTTTTGATTACTTGCGACACTCGTTTCCTCCTCTGTATCATAGCATTCATTTGTTATGAAAAAAAAAAAAGACGTGTGGGAAGGGAGTACTATATTATAATTGGCAGAAGTCGTGTTGCCTTTGAATAGAGCACAAAATTATTGAGTCCTTATGTCATCATAATTTTGGGTTTAGCATGGCCTTAAGAAGTTGATCTCATTACAGAGTTTTCTCTACCGACTGGTTACTCTTCCAGTCCCTATAGAGAACATTATTGATGCCTCCTACATCTAATAGTCACATCATTGAGTCTATGCTGTCGGAGTCCACCATGTGTCTCATGCTCTGGTTCAAAGGAAGTCTATCAACCTGTGTTGGACACTCCTCAGAAATCTTGACTTTGCATGTCGGCCATACCCTCAGTTTGTCTCAGAATCACATGATACTATGGTCTTATCATGCACCCTGGCCCTACTTGCATCATCGGTAGGTCACCTTGAACCCAACAGTCGACATTTCATCATTGGTCGTTGACTGGGTGGTTTCCCTTGTGTTCGATGCCAAGACATCTATTCACACTTTGGGATTTGTGTAGTGTCTTGGATGCCATTAGTATTATTGGTGGTTTCCTCGCCTTTGTCAATAGTTTTCATCATTGGCTGCTATTCAGAGGGTCTTTTTTGTATACCGCTTGCATTTGGTACACGCGAAAGACGCATAGGGTCGTTGGTTCATGAACATGTTCTTCGTTCGATCTCCACCAAATCATTAAGCTCCTGCTTTGTTCCTCGTGCTAACTAATGAGAGATGCCTTAATGCTCTCCTTTCAGCGGGTCTCCTTCCATCGACTTCAACTCATTTATTTTGGATATGGGACCTAGAGTTTTATGAGTACCTTGAGGCTTGCAGTCATTAGTGGCAGGCTCTCTCGCCATTGATAGATGGGAATACATCAATGTCTCCTGATCAGTGGATTCCTCAAGTGTTCGACACCGATTCCTTTATTCACACTTGTAGGAATGTACTCAGTTCCTTGATACCTACTTTCATTATTGGTAGGTTGTCTTGCGTTTGTTAACGGTATACCTCAATAATCGGTAATCAAACGATGTCTCATTATGTTCGACCTCAACTCATTTATTCACATGATGTAGACTTGCACCCTTGGCGGATAGTGTAGAAGACTTGAAGACATCACTATGTAGCCGCAACTTTCCTGATTGTTGCTTCCCTTTCATTGGACCAACACATGTTTGACTTTAGTGATCATCAGAGATCAGATTGTACTCCATGTTATACATATATCTTCAGATTGATTTTGAGAATGGTTTCACTAGGCCTCGTTCGTGACTATGACAACTTTTGGCATATAACAACATTTGTATTTGCCTATTCATGGCCACAGACATTGAGTTGGTATATTTTCCACATGGATCTGCATTGTATTCTTGGTAGCCATGTTTGCAAAGTCAATACATAATGTAATGAGCAATTGAGTTCGTCCAGCTGGTTCTCTACCACTCCACTCTTGGGTTATTTATAATGTATTTCGACCATCACAGATACTCCTCTGATCTCACACATTAGGGGGCATCTGTTATAGCAAGATTTACCCCAACATTGCTATCTTGCACAAAGGGCCTATTTCCATTTCCCTATGCAAGCTTATCATCCCTTTTTTATGAATCCAGAGCTAAAAATACACATTTTTCCACATATACACGCCCTATCAGCTATACAGCAAGCGTATACGCAGGCTGCTTCACTACAGCCCGCGTACATCGGTATTTGTACCAGAAAATACAAAATGAAGTCGGGTTTCCATGTCACGACAGGAGATCTCTGATCCTTGGCCTTCCATATACTGGAAACGTTCTGACTCAGCTCTTCAGTTGCATTTTGAAGGCTATAAGAGCACAATTCCGAGTTATGGAAAAGAAGAGAAAGCATTCAACTTTGAGAGCAAAGTTAGTCTGGAGAAATTAATTCATATTGAGTATGCATCCCTTTGTCCCTCAAGTCTGAACATAGTGTTCGACCCCCAAGCTCTTTCCCTATTGCTGAGAGAACCTCATTGTCTCTCTCCTTTGAGCTTGCCTTTTGTGGAGGATTGAAGTGGTGGAGGCTCAGCTGGAAGGAACTTGGTTCCTTGGTTTCGAACCGTGTCGACACGAAAGTCTGTAATGTTGTCACTTCTGCTGATCAATTATTAATAGAAATACTCCTTTCCCATCCTATTGGTATCGTGCAAATATATGATTATTATCCATGGGCATGTTTGTAATGTTTATTAATGGATTATGTTATCTGATGTGCTAACCCCTTTATACTTTCACCATGTACTTGCTATGCTTGCTTGTTAAGAACTTATTGCATGTATACAATCTTGGGTCAAAGTGCTCGATGGTGGAACATCATCGAACGTTGGATCGAGGTAGGCCTATTTCTTATCTTGCACATTGGGTTATATAACATACAATGGAATTGAGTTGATTTCTGCAGTCATACCTGTCTGTTGTGGTTTACCCTTGGCCATAGAGAGTTTTTCCCTCGTAACAGATTGCGGAGATCGAAAGGAGAATTAAATATCGTGCTATTTCCAATCCCGCAATTGGTCAAGACCGTCAAATCTTATAGCCTCGAAGATCGATGATTTTGGTTGACTCACTAATAACACACAACTTCAAATTGCGGAGTTTTGGTGACGAGTTAAATCACTCGCAAGTTGTGGTTCCGCAACCATCCTTGATCGTTGATCTTCTTTGAGTGTCTTCACAACCTTTGGATCACTTTTAAGATAGATTGAGCCATCGATCTAAGAACATGATCGACGAACAACATTTGGTTCACGTCAAAAGTTGCGAGGAGGTTACTGTTCGAGGAATATCACTTCGGAAGAATTGGCAACTTGAAAGTCGAATTTCTCGAAGCCAGAAATCCGAAATGAATAAGGACCATCAGATCTAGAGAAAATGCAATGACCATTAGATCAGGGAGAACCACATTAGTAGACCACGTCTACAAGGACATGTGGCAGACCACGTCAGCAAGGACACACAGCACAATCAGATAATGATAAGTGTCAAGTTGAATCAACACTTCAGGTACATGCAAATCATGAATCTGAGTGACACGTGGCAACTACTCAGCTCATGACACATCAACAAGTGACCTAAGCAAGCTATGTCTGTCCGGGAGATTTACTTTGGGAGTTTCATCACCAACAAATGTCAAAAGTCCCGAAGTCCCGAAGGACGAAGGTCCGAAGTCACTCTCAGCCGTCGATCTAAGGTACATTTTGGGAGTTAGGACAACCGTTAGATCCATGAGAAGTACATATATGATCTATTGGATCTGAGCGCTGAGGATCAACGGTCGTTGGATCTAGAGATAAATGAACGAAGGTTAATCCTTTGGATGAGCGCAGGAGAGCAGACTTGTCAAAGTCCCGAAGTAAGCAGGGACCGTCCATCATCAAGACTGACAGGTGGCGCATGATCCACAACTCTAGAGCGAATCACTTTGGGAGTTTGTGGTTGGGAAGGAAACCAGATCACCAAAGACTCAAGGGCCGAAGAAGATCTAGGCCATCGATTGCCAGAAGGACGCGTGGCAGAATTTTGTGCAGTTTGGGGAAAAACACTCTGGGAGAAAGTGAAGGAAGCAAAGTTGAGTTTGAAATCCCTGAAGCCCGAAGAGCCAAAGGAGCCGAGGATCGTTGATCTGTAGGAGGACACACGCCAACAGATCGTCTACTCCGATTGGAACACTCCGGGAAAAAGCGAGCAAGGAAAGTTGAGATTTATGAACCCCGAATACCTCAAGGGATTGTGACCGTTGATTTGAGAAGACCATGTGTCGATAGATCATGAATTCCAGGTGGAAGCACTGTGGAGAAAGCGAAGTTTGAGAATCGAGACTCCCAAAGCTCGAAAGGCTAAATCGATCTCGTCCATCAGTTTGGAAGGCCACACATCACTTGGCCGTTAAGAATTAGGAGGGCGTGGATCCGGAGAAGAGGAAGGAAAGACAATAGATCGGAGCCGTTGATCGAAGGAATCTATCAGAGACTGCGAGATCAATGATCACGCCTGATTGCGGGACCAGAAATTGCTCGAAAGTTAATTTTTTGAAGGCGGGCCGCAATCGAAACCACGGTTTTGGAGAAAGAACACGTAGAGGCTCAAGGTAAATTGCGGTGTGAAAAGAAGTTTGATCTCAAACCACCTTTGGTCATGCCCGCATTCGCATGGTCACATGATAGCATTGTCCAAGGTCACATTGATGAAAGATAGGGGAAGGAGCTAGTGTTGCTAGGCTCCACATCAAAGGTTACGCATTGAAAAGTCAAAAAGCCTCTGTGTGTTTAATCTAATGACGCTGATCAAACCGAATCTGATCGAAGGGTTGTTTTTTCACTTCGTAGTTTCTTGATTATTTACGATTCAGTTACACTAACTGAATCATTGTTCTAGGGCGTTGGAATCATGGCTCTTGAGCATTCTGAGATTCCCGACATGGGCATTGGAGATTTGGAGTGTAACGGATGATGAGAGAAGGAATAAAGAAAACATGTCATGACAGAGGCAGGTTGTTGTTTCTTGGTAAAATAAGTCGAACTATATGTGATCAAGAAGACAGTAGGAACATAGCATGAAAGATGTAGAGATGAAGAACATAACTTGGATAGAGCAGAAATGGTGAAAACAACAGACTGTAGGAAAACTTAAGCACAAGAAGATGCGAGTAGGAACACACTGATGCAGGCAGAGCAGAGCAGTGTAGCCGAACAATGATGAGACTGGTAAGCCATTGATAAATATGGTATCACTGTAATAAATTTCAGAAAGCAAAGATTTATATCTCAGGGTGGTAGGGTGGTGCTAGGGAGGACTGTTGTCTTCAGAGTTTCAAGTGGGTGCTTGAACACAGGGAGTTGTAGCTTCCATCTAGTTGCAGCCAGAGAAACCAGGGTGGTAGGGTGGTGCAAGGGAGAACTATTGTTCTCTGTTGTACAGGTTGGTGCCTATGTGACTGGAAGTTGGTGCTTCCATCTAGTTGGTGTTGGAACACTCATGGAGTTGGTGTTTCCTTCTAGTGGGTGCTATAGAAACCAAAGAGTTGGTGCTCTCAGCAAGTTGCAGCTTGTAAAACAAAGGTGGTAGCCTCACATTGAGATGGTGCTCAAAGATAGATGATGTATAGAACATAAAAAGACTGCCTATCATTTGAAGAAGAAGAGGTTTTCTCCCTTTATGGGTTTCCTTAGGAATATCCATTTCTGTATACTTCATGTGTGTGATTGATGTTGAATACTCTATTGCTTACTTCCCTGAATTATTGTGATCATCATTGAGTGTTGTGTAATGAGTTTCAAATGGTTATTATTTATTAAGCACAATAACAATTGATTCACCTCCCCCCCCCTCTCAGCTATCTAACATGAATGTCTTCCAACAAGTCACCATTGTTTAACGGAGGTGGTTATGCTCTCTGGAAAATAAGAATGAAAAGTTATCTGTTGGCTGTTGGTTTTGATGTTTGGCAATCTGTTGTAGATGGTTACACTGCACAAGCTACTCCACCCATATATACTGTAGGAAAGAATATTTTCAATGACAACTCATGATCAATCAATTCCATTCTAGCAGGATTAACAAACCCTATATTTGTGAAGGCAATGCATTGTAATTCAACTAAGGAAACCCAAGACAAACTGGAGGTTGTATATGAAGGAGATAGCAAAGTCAAGAAATCCAAACTACAAACCTACATAGCTCAGTTTGAAAATTTGAAGATGAAAGAAGAAGAGAACATTATTGAATACTTTCATAGGGTAGATGAGGTACTTAACTCAATCAGAGTAGTAGGAAAAGAACTTATCGATAAACCTATTGTACAAAAGATCTTAAGGTCATTACCTATGAGATATGATGCCAAGATTTCCACAATTGAAGATAGACCAGAACTTGACAAACTCACACTAGATCTGCTCCATGGAATTCTTACAACATATGAGATGAGAACAGGGAATGAAAAACCATCAAAAGGAGAAACAACCTTTAAGGAATCTAAAACAAAGATGAAGCAGGAGAAAAAGACCAATGATGAGTTATCAGATATATCTGATGAAGAAATTGCCAACTTCATGAAGAAACTCAAGAAAGGGATTGGGAAATACAAAGGAAATATTCCTCTAATATGTTTCAACTGTGGAAAAATTGGACACTTTGCCAATAAATTTCCCTATCTTAAGTAGGAGGAAAGTGATGATGAAAGAACCTTCAAAGATCAGAAGAAAATCAAGACCAAAGATAAAAGGAAGTTCTATAAGAAGACGAAAACTTTATTTACCCAAGAAGACAGTAGCTCATATGAAGAAAGTGAAGAAGAGGAGCCAGAGCTTCTATTTATGGGAATGAAAACTCAAGATGATAATCATTCAGAAGATGAAGAAGAAGTGAACCTCGAGAAAGAATTCATTCGTGCAATTGAAGAACTAAGAAAATCTAAAAAGTAAAACAAGTTACTAAGGGAGCAACTTCTATAGATTGAAGAAGCTACTAAATCAAGAGAAAAGGAGGCTTCCAAAACCATTAGTGAGTCAGAACAATTCATTATCAAGTTAAAAACTCAACTCCAAGAAACCAAAAGAAAAGAAGAAATATTGAATAAAGAACTCAAAGAAAAACAACAAATATGTAAGATATTGTAGGATGAAATAGTTCAACTAAAAGGGAAACTAGAAAAAGAAGATATTCAGTCTAAGTTTGAAAACAACTCAAAAATCTTGAACAACATTCTTAGCAGTTAGAGATCATAATATGATAAGACAATACTAGGATATGATTTCTCTACAGAGCAAGAAAATGACAAAATTATCTATGTAGATGTTCTTAAGAACTCCATAAGAAGAAAATAAAATAAGACAAGAACAATATCAATGAAAACTATCCCAAATAAATAGAAATCTGCACTTCCTACTAAGGAAAAAGATGACGAGAAGAATAGAATCATCGGAGGGAATCCCTCTAACAAAAATCAATATATCTTCCTTGGTTATTGTTATTCTTGCAAAAATTTTGGACGCAAAGCAATACATTGTAAAGCTTATAGATAGTACAATCCAAGAAATGTTCAAAGATATGAAAATAATAAGGATAATGCAAAAAGAAGAAATTATAACTCCTTCTCTCCTTTACAAGACTACAATGTTGAATGTTACAAATGCGACAACTATGGTCATGAAGCTAGTGAATGTAGATTGTCAAAATATGACAAAAAGATATATATTCCCAACAATAAAAAATTATCAAAGAAAAAACAAATAAAGAAAATAGAGTGCAATGTAGCCCTATATGTGAGAAACCAAGTATGTCAATGATATATAGATAGTGAATGTTCCAAACAAATGACTGGAGATCAAAGAAAATTTCTCAAGTTAGAAAAGAAAGGAAAAGTAACCTTTGGAGATAATATGTCAACCAAAATACTGGGAAAAGGCACTGTCAGTTTAGGGAATAACAAGACCAAAGCCAAAGATGTACTTCTAGTAGAAAATATCAACCCTAATCTCCTAAGTGTAAGTCAGACATGTGATCAGGGTCACGTACTTACCTTTGATTCACAGAAATGTGAGATCAGAAAAAAAAGATACTGGAAAGCTAGTAGCAGTTGCACCAACAACATCTAGCAATGTGTACATCCTTGATGTAGATGAAGGAGAAAAATGTTGTTTAAGTCAAGATGACGAAAGCTGGCTATGGCATAGAAGGTTGGGACATTTAATCTTTGACAACTTAATCAAAGTCAACAAGAAGAAGGCAGTAAGGGATCTGCCAAAAGTTATTAAGCCTTCAAATTCTGTTTGTTATCATTTCCAAATAGGGAAGCAAACAAGAGTTAGTTTCAAAACAAAAGAGAATTCCACAAAAAAACCATTAGAACTTATTCACATAGATCTATGTGGACCTACTAGAACTAAAAGTATTTATGGTGAATATTATTTTATGTTGATCATTGATGATTATAGAAGAATGACCTGGGTATACTTTCTAAAAGAAAAACCAAAAGCCTTTGAGAAGTTTAAAACATACAAAGCCCTTGTAGAGAATGAAACATATCTAAAAATTAAATGTTTGAAATCAAACAATGGAGGAGAATTCACCTCTAAAGAGTTCATTCAATTCTGGGAAAATCGTGGTATCAAAAGACAATTTTCAGCTCCCAGGACTCCTCAACATAATGGAGTGGTGGAAAGGAAAAACAAAACAGTTCAAGAAGCTGCAAGAACCATGTTAAATGAAGCCAGGCTTCTAGATAAATTATGGAGAGATGCAATCTACACAACAATCCACATACTTAATCGAGCTCAATTGAGAGCCAACCATGAAAAAACTCCTTATAAACTATGGTTTGGCAAAACAACATCTGTTAAACACTTTAGAATTTTTGGAAGTAAATGTTACATTAAGAATGATGAAGATAATTTAAGAAAGTTTGATCCAAGATCTCATGAAGGCATATTTTTAGGTTATTACCTAATAAGAAGGCATACGGATGTTATAATCTTAGACTACTAAAGATAGTGGAAAGTGCCAATGTAAAGATAGATGATGTAAAACTAAAGAAGAGCATATCCCAAGACATATAAAAAATTGATAAAGAATCTCAACAAGAAGATGATGATGTAGAATCTCATCAAGAAGATATTGATAATGAAACATGGGAAAATGAATTGTATATTGATGAAGAAAACAATGAATAAACACCCTTGCCAAAAGCTCCATCGAAAAGAGTTCAAAAGAATCATCCTGAGAGTTAGATCATTGTAGATAAAAATGCAGTAGTAGAAACAAGAAGGAAACTCACATTTGACTCAAAACATGCAATGTTGTTTATGATAGAACCTAAATCATTTAAAGAAGCCAGAAAAAGTAAAAAATGGACAAATGCAATGAATGAAGAACTTGGCCATATAAAGAGGAACCAGACTTGGGAATTAGTTCCAAGACCTAAGGACAAGAATGTGGTAGGAACTAAGTGGATCTTCAAGAACAAACTAAATGAAAATGGGAAGATTATAAAGAACAAAGCCAGATTAGTTTGCAAAGGATATGCTCTAGTAGAAGGTATTGATTTTGAAGAAACTTTTGCTCCAGTAGCAATATTAGATGTCATTGGATGTTCCTGGCATTTGCATGCTTCAAGAATTTCAGGATTTATCAAATGGATGTCAAGTCAACATTTCTGAAAGGAACTCTAGAAGAAGAAGTCTATGTTGAACAACTAGAAGGATTCATGCTAACAGAAAATCAAGACTATGTGTGCAAACTAGTATAGATCAAGACTAGGATTCAGTCTTAAGCAAGCCCCAAGAGCACGGTTTTCAAGGTTAGATCAATACCTACAAAAACACGGATATAAGATAGGGGCTACTGACAACGACTTATATATCAAAATTGAAGATCAAAATATGATTGTTGTGGTAGTATATGTCGATGATATCATATTTGGGAGTAATATTACCATAATGAGCATAAAATTTGCAACTGAAATGCAAGAAGAGTTTGAAATGTGTATGCTGGGAGAACTGTCCTTTTTCTTAGGTTTACAAGTCACTCAATAAAAAAAAGGAATATTTATTTCCCTAACTAAATATATCAAATAAATGTTTAAGAAATTCCAAATGGAAGACAATAAACCAAGAAGTACTCCCATGGTCACTGGATGTAAACTAAGCCTAGATGATGACTCACCAAAAGTAGATCAAACTATGTACAGATCAATGATCAAAAATTTGCTCTATTCAACAACAACTAGACCTGACATCATGTAGGTTGTAGGACTAGTGGGAAGATTTCAATATGCTCCTAGGGAAACTCATCTAAAAGCAGTAAAAAGAATATTCAGATATCTTAAAGGGACCTTAGAATTTGGATTATGGTATCCAAAAGAAAAATACCTTACGTTAAATGCATATACTGATGCAGATTGGGCCGGTAGTATAGATGACAGGAAAAGCACCAGTGGAGGAGCATTCTTTCTAGGAAAATGTTTGTTAGCATGGATAAGTAAGAAACAAACATCCACATCACTATCTAAAACAGAGGCAGAATACATTGTTTTTGCATCCTGTTGCACACAAGTTCTTTGGATGAAGCAAACTTTAGAAGATTTACAAATAAGATATGATGATCCCATTACTATTAATTGTGATAACAGTAGTGCCATAAGTATCTCTAAAAATACAGTAATGCATTCTAAAACCAAACACATCCCAATTAAATTCCATTTCTTAAGAGATCAGGTTACTCGAAGAGTGGTTAAAATAGTGTATGTGGACACCAAAGAACAAATTGGATACATATTCACAAAACCTTTGCCCAAGAGTACCTTCGAAAATCTTCAACAGAAATTGGGAGTAATTCACATACCTAATTAAAACCATAAAAGTTGCATCAGAAGACAAGGGGTGCATGGATAGGGGGAGCTTTGCCACAGGGGGAGCGAAGAAAGATCCCTTCTGTCATTGTTGTCAAAGGGGGAGAAAATTGATAAACAACATAAACATTTCAAAGAAAAGGTTGCCATCAATGCCAAAGGGGGAGAATGTTGGACACAATAGTGTGATATTATTATTGATGTCAATAGAGTGTAGGTGATGAGATCAAATCTAAGGACAAATAAGGTAGCAGGTCGTGCATAAGCTCAAGCACAGAAGAATCCCTTGTAAAAGATCACGTTACAACAATCGTTAGATTAGTTTGGGATATATCCTGATTGTTAGATAGAATCAAGTGGAAGGACATGATAAGCAGACCCCATAAGACACAAAGTCTTGAAACCTCTGAAATCGTGAAGTACACGTCGACCGTCAAATCTCATGGAGAAAGCTTAGGTCAATTCTCAATCATTGGATCAAGCAGGAGATAGAAAGCTTCTGTACTCTGGAGCTTCGCCACTTCGGCGATTACTGGAAACAAGTAAGAATCCACGAAATCCCAAAGTCACGAAAAAATGTCAGTCTTCTGATCAAGATAAGGAAAGATATATGATGATAGATCTATTTGACACTTCAGAAATGATCGAATGATGGTATAAAAGTGCCAAAACTCTCGAAGCTACGAAGTAATGAAAAGTCAAAATCCTAGTTAGCAAGGACACGTGGCCCAATCAAATGATGACAAGTGTCAAATACAAATGTCACATAAGGTCTGTGAAAGTCACAAATCAGGGTGACACGTGGCACACCCACTATGGGTCCACATCATCATAGGTGATGTCAGCACACCACGTCAGTCTGAGACTACAGCCTCCGGGATAACCATCTTTTCCTACCAGCAAAACTACCTGAAGCGCCGAAGGATGAAGTCACGAATTGATGTTAGTCGTTGATCTAATATCCACCAGAATATCTTTCGATCATTCGATCGAGTATAGTGGAAGGATACTGTAAGGTGTACTAACAATTGACAATAAACAATCACCATAAATTTATGAATTATTCGGTGTTAAGCCCTAAATAGTGGAACATTACCCCTTAATTGGGGCATATTATATTAGTAATGTTATTTTATTTATGTTGGCTTGGGTCCATTAGTTGTAATTGTACCTCCTAGTCTCCTCTATATACCAAGGAGACCTTTTCATTTGGAATCATTAGGTATTTAGAAATTTATGTGGTGTATAAGGAGGTTGCCCCCTCGAAGAGGCTTATTATCTAAAATTACCTCTTTTTCAAGGCGATGAGTACTTATTATGAGGTTTTTCTATGTTATCTTGATATTTGGTTCTTAACATTTGGTATCAAAGCTCAAGGTCTTGGGGTTTCTCTACTACATCTGAGACACCTTGGAATTTTCACCATAACATTTTTTCTATGATGTTTCAGAAGGAACCCCTTGGAGGATATTTAGTAGATGGATAAAGGTACGTTGGTTTAAAATTTCATCTCTTGAGGCCCTAAACTTTCAGAGATATAGCCTGTGTAAGATAGGGTTCTTGAATCATCCTGAATTTAGTCATCATGGAATTTTCGCTATGAAATGTTTTCTATACCCTTAAATTCAGAGGATATTCACAGAAATTATCAAGGTAGTTGTGAAAAAATTTAAGCTTCTGGGTCATCCTAATTTTGTAGATACACCCTATGTAAGATAGGGTATCTGACTAGTCATATTAACTAGTCTCAAACAGGTCTTCTGGGTAAAAAAATGATATCTTATTCAGTGAGTATCCAAATTAAGTGAGACAAGTTGCATTGGTCAATGGACAATATTTAGTATTTCTGGTACATGTTTCAGAATCAAATATCAGATATTTTGACTTGGCACGCTTTACAAGTACACTCTCCTGGAAAGGAAAAAAATCAGCAAGCTATGGAAGTTACCATAACTTCCACTTGGCACATCCAATTTTGATCAGACATATGGCATTGCATAGATGAAATATTAGAGAACTACAAAAAAGAAATATTCATACCCAGAAGGGCCCAAATTTTGGAGATACAGCAGAAAAAAGGTCGTCTAGCAGAACCATTCGAAATCAAGGTTTAAAAGTGATACTTGGCCAACATGCCACCAAAAAAGGGAACTTGTACACCAAATAAGCCTCCAGACAATCCTACTTGGACTCTTGATGAAGGTGAATAAATGTGTAGGGACATAAATTATTTACAAAATAAGACAATAACAAAAGATGAACTACAAGGGATGATGGATGATTTAAAAAGGGAGATCATGGAAGGATTGAAAAATTTCCTAATAGAGAGAACACATGAAAGTGAAAATGTATCCCATGAAATTCATGATGAGAACACAAGGAAAATAAATCAACAATGGAGAAACTCCAACTTTGGGTTGAAGACCAACCACTTTCCTAAGATTGATATGAGGAAGTTTGATGGAAAGGACTCAATCACATGGATACTTCAGATGGAACAATTCTTTGATCTACATGATCTGCCACATACACAAAATGTCTTTATATTTAGAATCCAATCAATTTGTGTGGTATTGATGGCTTTGTTCTCACAAATCACTCGTCACTTGGACAATTTTCACAGAAGAAATGATAGCGCACTATGAGGATACAAGGAGCAATACCTTCTTTAGCCAATTGATAAATCTCAAGAAAAAGGGTTCAGTTGCAGAGAACATTGAGAACTTCCAAAGATGGAATATAAAGGTAACAAATATTCCAGATGAGCACTTGATTGATGTATTCATAGGAACTTTAAAGGATAACATTCAACATGAAGTTCGCCTTTGGGAACCCAAATCATTGGAGAATGCATTCAGGGTGACAAGAAATGTTGAAAGTAAAAATATGCCTATGGCTACTAGAAGGACCACTCCTAACATATATCGAGAGATTAATGTTCCTTCATCTAAAACACCTCAACAATTGGAGGAAAGAAAATAAAAAGGTTTATGCTTTAATTGTGACAACAAGTACAGTAAGGGACATAAGTGTGGTGGGAAGAAATTATTCTACACAGATTGTGAAGAGAAAGAAGAACAAGAACAAGAACCATCTCAAGATGAAAATGTAGAGGCAATTTCTTCTGAAGAGTTAACTCCCACGATATCATGTAATGCATTGGCTGGAATTATAACTCCTCAAACCCTCAAGATCGAAGGATATATCAAAAAGAAAAAGGTAATAGTCCTAATTGATTCTGGTAGTACTCATAATTTCATTGACTATAAATTAGCCAAAGATCTCAATTGATTTGTATATCTAGCGCCATAGTTTCAAGTAATGATTGCAGATAGAGGAACTATCAATTGCTCAGGAAAATGCAATAATATCAATCTTACTATGGGGGAATATGTAATGAATAGTCCAATGATTTATATACCCATGGGTAGTGTTGATGTCGTACTAGGAATCCAATGGTTACAATCATTAGGAACAATGGCTTTTAATTTTCAAGAACTTTTAATGAAATTTTCATTGGAAGGAAAAGAAATTGAGTTAAGGGTTATCATAGGGAAACCTAGTAAGGTGATAAGCTCTAATCGCATGACAAAATTACTGGAAAAGGGGAATCAGGGTGTAATTGCACAACTATGCTCAATAGATGTTCAAACATCTAAGCCATCTATTCCCCTAGATCTCCAAGGGATCATTGATAAGCATTCCAAAGTATTTGAATATATTCCCAGAGGTCTTCCACCCACTCAAAATCATGATCATGGTATTCACCTAATTCCTGGGAGTGTTCCTCCTAACATCATGCCTTACATATACCCTTATGCCCAGAAGAGTGAAATTGAG
>SNQJ01S0062537.1:32215-73493 GCA_010110895.2 Picea sitchensis
GTATGGAAGATATTTGTGAAATCTGGCACTACTTGGTCTCTTTCTTGCCGCAGTGTGGTCCATTTGGTATACAGGTCATCATAACTTCCGACAGGGTAGTATTGTTCCTTAATATCACCCCTAAAGGATTCCCAGGTGGTTGTGACTAAAAATAATGAGGTTTCCTCTATTTCCTTTTGCTCACAAAACTTTTCCCACCAATCTTTGACATGGGGAATGACTTTAAGGAGCGCAAAAGTAATTGTTTCTCTATTTGAAAAGTTATGGACAGAAAAATACCCTTCTAGTAGATTCAACCACTTGTCTACAACATCTGCATCTATATGACCTTCAAATATAGGAATATCTAAGTTTATTTGTACCTTGAAGGGGGTGGCGCCTCTGTTCGAAGAAGATGCGTCTCCTGTTGGTAGCCGCCAAAGGATTTGCACGAAACTATCCATCATCTCGTTCCTCTGTTGCGTGAGGGATTCCTCAATCAATAGTTTGAAAGGATCTCTTGTCCTATCATATTTATTTTCTCCTTCCATGGGAGGTCGCTTGGACATGCGATATCTTCTGTCCTCAAGAGAAACAAGCTCGAGACCCAACTCTTTGTACTCCGACCTCGTTGGGGACATGCATTAAGATGACAAGGAGAAGACCCCTCTAATACCACTGATCCATATTTTATGAGCAGAACGAAATGAATACAGATTATTAACAGGTTCTTAACACAAAATAATAGAGATACAATAAAACGCGTTTTCTATTCAATAACGAAATAAGCTGAAACTGTAAAATGCAGTGGAAACAAGTTTGTTGGAATGGTGGTGTCTTATCTCTGAGAAGAGATGTGACGGCAATGCGAATTCACAAGAAGAAGGTTACAATGAGGCTCTGAAGGCCTTTTTACAATAAGCAAGAATTCCAAAAACCCTAGACATTCAAAAACCTAACGCTAGGAGATGAAGCGCCAAAAGTCATGTGGGCCCCGTTTGGGTAGGTTAGTACATCAACTTCCCGGGGTCATAACGTTTGCATACTATATCCATTTTAGGCGTGTGATAGCCTATTGGAAAGGTATCATCGAGGAGATTCATTTTGGGGGCTCAATTATTCCTTTAGATATAATTGAGGATCTCTATCCCGAAAAACCTTCATTTAGGCCCTCAAAATGGCCCTGGAAGTTAAAACTGCTAAAAGTAGTAAATTGCCAAAATTGTCAGAAAATTGTTTTGAGCTAGTTGGAAAAGGTAGGTGGCCACCAATATCCATCTGGATCACGTAGAAAGTGATACTTTATTGGAATGTGCTTCGTCTTGGAGTGCATCATTGGGTTCTTTGATATATTGATGGTGCTTTTATTATCATAATAGATTGGATTGGGCTCATCATACTCAACCTGTATATCTGTCAAAGTTTGTTTCATCCATAGAACCTGAGTACAACATCCTGCTGCTGCAATATACTCTTCTTCAGCTATAGATAAATACACTGATGATTATTTCTTTCTTATCTAAGATACTAAACACTCACCCAAGTATAACACTGCTCCATTGCTGCTTCGACGATCATCAATGAAATCTGTCCAATCTGCATCTATGTAGGAAATACGTGATATATCATTTCCTTTTGGATACCATAATACAAAATCTTATGTTCCTTTGAGATATCTAAAAATCCTCTTCGCTACTAATACATGTGATTCCTTTGGTGCTGCTTGAAATCATGCCACCTCTCCAACTTCTTGCATTACATCTGGTCTAGATGTTGTCACATATAGTAAGATACCAATCATTGCCCTATATTTCCTCTGGTTTGTAGAATTTGAATCATCATTTTGCTCAACTTGCAACTGGTTTGCATAGGAGTGATAACTGGTTTGCAATCTTCCATTCTGAAACTCTTAAGCATTTCTCAGATATACTTAGTTTGAGAAATAAAAATTCCTTGGTTTCTTTGACGTATATGAAGACCCAAAAAGAAGGATATTTCTCCAAGTAATGACATTTCAAATTCATTCTGCATATCCTTTTCAAATTTCTTGATGTAGAGGTTGATGTCTGCAATTCCTTTTCTGAACCCTACCTGTTGTAAATATTTATCCAGTCTAGAGTACCATGCTCTAGGAACCAGTTGTTCAATGTAGACTTCTTCTTCAAGTTCCCAGTTCAGAAAATTTGATTTCACGTCCATATATATCCATACTTTTCAAGACTCTGCTACACAACTGTCCATAATTTTGACTCATATGTCACTGTATTATCATGAATTACTACTACAACTGATTAATCTATCATATTGTACTTCTGCTAACTGAATGCACTGAATCTGTCTACTCAAATTATGCAAGCTGCTCAAAGGATGGTTCTCTGGTCTATCTCAGATACCGTATAGACTCTCCCTATCTATTATTCATATTATTTGGGAGTCTCTAAGATGGATGGCTAAGAACAATTCCTGATCTGAAGTGTATTCATCATCATCTTCATTAGTAGATTCATCATCTCTCTGATCTTTGACTTCTTTCTTTCTATCTGTGGATTCATATTTCACTAAAGTGCCTGAAAGTACAATCTCATGAACCTGTTTCTTATTTACCTGTCTTTCTTTTCTTTCATTTATTTTCCAAATCTTTCTATATCTAACATCTTTCCTTTTCTCTGTAGAATTTTCTTCATCTCATTTTATTTCCAATCTTGCGATCTCTGGGACCTTGTATTTGTTTACATGTTCTTCATGTTTTGAAAAAACACTGTCAACATACCAACCACACTTCTTATTCTTAGCTTCTAGAGTGAGTGTGCATTCTTCATTGTTATATTGATTCTACTTTCTTATCCATGTTCTCTTCTTAGGCTCCTGTTTGTGACTGTTGATGTTCTATTGTGGTTCTCTAGGAGGGGTTGTCATTCTACAATATTTGTCCATGTGTCCAAATTTATTGCACTTGTATCATTCCAATTCAGTGCTCAATGATTCAAACCTGTTGTATATTCTTCTCTGTGTTTCACTAGGCCTTCTTGGATAACCATTTATGTTCCTTCTATTAACTCTGCAATTTACAACTTTATGTCCAAAATTATTGCATGCATAACATAAACCCAAAAATATAGTTTGATACCTGGGAGTTGAAGATATTATGAAAGGAGTTACTCTTATGAATCTTTATTATTCATGAGGCCTATTTGTTTTTTTCATTTGTTGATTCTGAAATCTGAATATTCTCGGTGGAGGAGTGTCCATGTAATCTTCCTGTCCCCTTTGATTGTTTCTGCATAACTTTTTCATTATGTTTCTTTTTATGCTTCTTTGTATCTTGATCCCTTATCTTTCTGATTGTATCCAAGTCCAGACTTGTCATGATTAGGAATTTTACTGCTGATAATGTCATCCAAAACTTTTGAGTTGTTCTGCATATTTTTCTTTTGAAGATCCTTTCTCAATGTGACAATATTTGCTTCCAAATTTCCAATGATCCTTTCTCTTTATTCTAACTATTCTTTGAGTGCTTCTTCAATTATTTTATATTCTTCTATTTGAACCTTCAATTCCGTGATGATCTTCTCTAGTTCTTGAGTGTCTTCCTTCTTGTCTAGTTCTTCTTGTAGCTTCTTGTGTTTCCTCTTTTCTCTTCTTATAACTTTTATGACATTTAACAATTCTTATCGGTAGTCAACTTCTTCCTCTTCATATTCTTCTTCGATGTATTATTTATTAGATTCTTCTACTTCCATGAATATAACTCTTTATGTCGCACTCTCACTGAATTCATCTTCATATGATGAGGATATGTCTTCTTTGGTGCGTAAGATTTTATTGAAAACTTTCTTTGTGGTTCCTTTTCCTTTATATGTTTGTTTTCTATTTGAGTAATCTTCATCATTCCCCTTATTTTTATTATGAGGACATTTTTTTTAATCAAAATGACCAATACCATCACAATTAAAACAAATCAATGTAATCTTACCTTTATATCTGTTGTCAAAATTGGCCATTTCTTCATCATCTTCCCAGATGTCACTACTGTTGCTATGTTCTTTTTCTTTTTTCTTTCCCTTTTTCTTTGACCTTTTGGATGATTTGAAAGCTGCTTCTTTTATATCTGTATTTTCCTATTCAGTTGTCATTTCACATGTTGTGAAGATTCCATGTAGTTCGTCTGTGCTTATTGAGTCTAGATATTCTCTTTCTTCTAGTGATGATATCTTAGGATCAAATCTCATAGGAAGAGATCTTAGTACCTTTTGAACAATTACAGATTATTTAATTTCTTCTCCCAATCCTATGATTGGATTTATTGTTTCATCGACTCGTAAGAAGTAAGATGAAATATTCTCATCTTCCTTCATCTTTAGTTGTTCGAAATGATCTCTGTAAGTTTGAATCTTTGTTTCTTTGAGTTTTAAATCTCCTTCATAAATATTTTGAAGTTTGTCCCAAAACTCTTTAGTGGATTTACAATGCATAAATTTGGTGTATACCGATTCACCAAGACCATTCAGAAGTGCATTTGTGGCTTTGGAATTATTTTGACCGAGTTTTATTGCTCTTTCACTTGTTAGCGGACCTGTTGGCTCTTTGTATCCATCTACTAGAGATTGCCAAATTTCAAATCCCTGTGCATGTATATATGTTTTCATCCTTCTGCTCCAGAATGCATACTTATGTCCATCAAAATATGGTATTCCATGTTTATACATGTTGTTTCTCTCCATGATCTACCTTTCAGTGGTTAAAATGATTCTTAAAGGAACATGATCCGATACCAATTGTTGGATTACTAAGAGGGGGGGTGAATCAGTAATAGAGAAATTATCATTTTTAACCACAAAATGCAAGTGTTATATCAATGTAGCATTATCATCCAATAGTTTTAGAGTAAATAAACAATGAACAAATGAGAAATCATACACATACACAATACATCGATGGTTTTACGTGGAAACCCAAAGCAAGATAAAACCACAAAATGATTTTTCTTATATGTATTTAAGAATTACATTCATTGTAAGCACCAACTTCCTTTGTTTTCCAACTGCAACTAGAAGGACCTCCAACCCCTAGTTTCACAGGCTACAACCTGAAGGAAACTCAAAATCCTCAATTCTTTGGCTACAACCCCCTATGTTCTTTGGCTACAACTGGAAGGTGGCTACAACCACCTGTCCTTGCCCCATCCAACCACCCTAAAATATAAGTAGAATGATGGAACCACTGCCACACTATCAATGTGATATGTACTATTGTAAAACTGTACCAATCAACCTGTACCATAAACAAGTGCATCAACCATGCACCAACCTGTACCTCAACCTGGACAATCAACGAGTGCATAAACCATGCACCAAATATGTACCAATCATGCATCAAATACACATAAACTATGACTCATCAATATGTACCAACATCATCAACTATACACCTCATGTATGTTTCAACTCATCAACTACTTGTCTCAACCACGTAACCAACATGTACCTCAACCAAAATCCCTCATCAATTTCATCATCCAAATATGATTTGTAACTTTGTAATAGACCTTGTGTATATGATCACATACCTGCAAAACTTCCTTAACTTTAACAACAAGAGACTATCATTTTCATGAAACTTTACTTTAGTCTCACATGACTAATTTTGGATTAGTCAACAACCCTAACTTGAAATAATCATAAATGTGTACCTGTAATGAATAAAGATTTGAAAATTGTACACAATTTTCTTCAATGTATTTTATGCAATTCCTCCATATTTCACTACTTGGAACCTCTCAGAAAAGGAGTTATAGAAAAAATGACATACCTTGTTGAATTCTGGCTTATTCTAGAGAGAGAACTTGTAGAGCGTGCCCCGCACATAATATTTGTTGTATGGATCTGAAAATTGTACACACAATAATATAGACTATACTCTAACCAAAACATTTTTTCTTACTTAATTTGGATCTGTTATGAATATGTTATGATGTTTTTACCCAAAACACTCATTTTAGACTAGTTTCAGGACTAGCCACAAACCCTATTTTCCACATAGTGTAACTCCAGAACTACAACGACCCACAAGATGAAATTTGTATCACAGATACTTGGATATATTTTCTCAATGGCCTCCCAATTTCATGGTTTGAATCATTCTAGAGAACAAATTATTGCGAAAATGGTGAGATGACCTGTAAATAACATACCTTAGAAAGCATCATCAAAAGAATTTATCCTCCCTTGATTTTTTGCCTTCTTTTCTTCACCTTTCCTCTGGAATTAGGCTTAGATATCCTTTGGTTACCTCAGTCACTTGTATATATTCAATATGATCAAGTGTGATTAAAATGAGAGAGCCTTGCCTCTTATTTATACTTTCATGTAGCTTGCTCAAGGGGTTACCTTTTAACCATCTTAACCCACTTTCCTTATTTTAGGGTTAACCCAATTCTAAGCACTTGTCCACTTAGTAATTTGTCCATTAACTTTATTATTTAAATAATTTTTTTTGTATCCACTTTGAATTATAGTACACTTATCACTTCACTTTATTATTTACCCTCTAAAATCTCTTAAACCACTTTCCTTATTTTAGGGCTAACCCACTTCTAACCACGTGTCCACTTAGTAATTTCTCCATTAATTTTGTTATTTAAATAATTTTAGTAATTTCTCCATTAATTTTGTTATTTAAATAATTTCTTTTGTATTAAATTTGAATTATAGTACACCATCACTTCACTTTTATTATTTAAATAATTTCTATTTGCAAATCAGCTTTGACTACTTTGACCTTTTAGCTTCTAGATAATTCATGAGGGTTCTCCAACTTCACATGGTCATAACTCTCTAATCACGTGGATTTATGTATGCCCACATACCATAGAAAATGACATGACATTTACTATCCATACTTAATAGTCTTGTACCTTCAAATATATTAAAAACATACTATTATACATAAAAAAACTTGGGTCCATTTCCCAAACCTTTGTGCTACCTAATTCACTTTCAATGACTTTCTTCAAGGATTGACATCAATGACAACCAACCCAACAATCAACAATAACTCACTTGAGAATAACATAACTCTTGGCTGAAAGGTTCTCCCTACTTGGGAAATTTGCTCTATCTTGTCTCTTGTGCAATTGGATACTCTACTTGTCTATTGGTTGAAGGAAGGCTACTGACTTCTCTTGCATGCTTCTTCTTGGAAATTGTGGTGGAACATTCTGGATAAGTAAGGGTTTTTCATTCTATATCTTGGATTAGGTAAGGAATTTCTGCAATTGTATGTATTTCTTCTTGATTTCGTTGTTTTTCAAACCCCTTGGAGGATTATAAGGGAATACACCCTCCATCAAGGATCTCTTTTATTGTCGAAAAGGCTATTTAAAAGGTTGCTACAAGGAGAAACAACTTACACCCTTGTAGATTTAACTTGCTAAGGTTGTTTACTCTAGGAAGTAAAAAGTGGCTTTACACCCCTAGAGGAGTAATAAAACCTAGCTCATAAATAAGAATCCATAACCCAATAAAGATATGAAACCCGATATTTTTCATTGGTGAATGTGATTTCAAGGAGATTGAATTTTTCAAATTTGAAATTTAATTCTACATGTTTTAAGCTATATTGTGCATGTTATCCACAGCTCTTAGATAACTAAGGGATGATGTCTGAGGCACTTATTTTGAAGACATATACCCAGAGATAGATTTACCAGTAGTTTCCACTTGCACAGATAGGGGCCTACTTCACCACCATATATCTTAGGTTCATCATGAGGGTATACACCATATCAACTTGCTTCCGAAGATACATTGGGTCTTTTCTTCATGAGGTGCTGCTAGTATTATGGGTGAGTGTCATTTCAACATTTGAGGCATTTGAGCTTGTTGCATTTTAAACCTTTTGATTATGTAATGTTTTCTGGAAATTATGCTCTATGTCTTGTTTCACCTTGGTGGTTGACATTGTTCCCTCAAAGTAGTGGCTCACCCTCTAATAGTTTTTCAATGGGGGTCATCATGCCATTCTTGGACTATACTTCCCACTTCTCTTACACTTCCCCATTTCACCTTTTGGATTTCGTGCATACCTAATCTAAGAAGGGATTGTCCCTCATTTCATGGGAAGAAGGGGCTAGAGGCCTAGAGGGGATATAGTTGGAAAAAAGAAAAATATTAATCATGAACCTTCCATATACTCAAATTTCAAAGAGGTATTGATAACAATGAAAATTTTCCCAAAAATAAGACCTTACAAAGAAAACACATAATATAAATGTCCTACTTGATTGAGTGATTTACACAAAGTGCGTTACAGGCTAGACTATACCCCCATGGTGCACTCTGCGGTAATTTATCCCTTCAAGTGACACTTTAGTACTTCAAGCCAATCAATTAACCCTACGAAAATTCAATGTTTGACCTTTGACTAAATAATGGCAATAAAATGGGCTTGGAAAAAAGATGAATTGAAAGGGAAGGTGCAACACACCCTCTTACAAAGGAACCCATAAACGGGACACAATGATCCCTTGTACGCCATGAACCCCATGACCAAAAGTATTTTCCCTCATCTGTATCATATTCTACACATTTATTAGAGGTTCACCTTGGAAACACTCCTTGGACCTAGGGAATGATTCACTCCAATAGGTCACTTTTCCAACCCTCCCATACCTAGACTTGGAAAATTGCATAGCGTCTTTTGGAGAACTCTTGTTTAGTTTGATGAGGTGGTTTCTTTTTGATGCACATGATTAGGTGGATCTTTATTGATTTGATTTACTTATCATGATGCATTTTAATTGAGATCCTCTTTGGAGTGGGTGTATTCATTGTCTTTGTAGGACCTTGCTCTTGGTGGACAATTCCAAAGAACATGCCTAGTCATTTCCTTGGGGATTTAAGCCAATGGGTTGGATACCATGGTTGTTAGTGTTTGGATTTGGGTACCTTGGAAAGTGGTCCCCATGTGATTATGAGTCTCTAAGCACAAAGGGGAGACTATTACCTTGTACTATGTACTTTTAGGCCCACTCTCACTTTGACTTAGGAGATTTGTCAAAAAAGTGAAATTTGGTCATTTTAGCCTAGTGACAATTAATTCACAATGTGGTGAATTACTAGACATAAAGTGAGAATTATGGAAACTATGGAAACTTAAGTGAAGTGGGTTTTGAGTTGATATGTGTGTGAGATGATATCAACCATTGATTGGGGATGATATGAGATGATCTCATCCATCCATCATTTAGGTTTCCTCATGCTTCCTAAAGGAGGGCTTAGCAAAGGAGGCATTCATTTCTTGTTATGTTCACTTGAGGAGAAGGAGAAAGGGAAAAGCAGATGAGAATATTGCATTGGGAGAGAGTGAAATATTGGGAGCATGCTCTGCTGAGAGAGAGGAATCTATGCTTAGGCCTCACTTATTTGATGGTGATCACATCTGCTAGGGGGAGGCTTACCATAGGAGTGCGGGATGCACAACTACCTGGTAACAATTTTTCTTGGAGGAAGCCATTTTTGACTGGTTCAATGGACAAGAAGCACAAGAGAGCACATTCCCAGGATAGAATTTCATTGGGTCAAAGAGGAAGGAGAGCCCCACTTCAAAGGAGAGAGAAAGAAAGGGAGAGGGTGCACCTGATTTTGGGCACATATCTCACTGGATCTTGTGACAAGGCTCGTGAGGAGCTTGATGTATACAAGTTCCTTTGTATTGTATTATTTGTTGTATCTCATGCTTTGATCATCATTATATGCATATATCCCAAACCTGTTTTCTCTCGAGGGGTTTTATCCATTCATGTTGGACCAAAAAATACCTGTGGTCAAATTTATGCATGCTTAGAAGTGTAGATTAACATTTTAAAGTTCAAATATCTAGAGGTGGTGTTATATGTTTTAAGTTATTGGTTCATGTCTCTAACATTGAGTAAAGAAAACACTTGGTAAGGGAACCTTAAAAGAGCACTTAACCATTAAACATTGAGCATAAAGTTTAGGGATTGTTTGTTGCCCTAAAACAGTAAGAGAAGACAGCCACACAGTTAAAACTTAGAGCCATAATAAGGTAAAGGACAGACCTTAGATGGAAGCCTCATAGGACTCAAAAAATCTTACGCTAGAAAAACAGATCATGGGATTAATAAAACAAAACAAATGCGGAAATAAAAACATAGAAGATACACAATACAATAGAGACACATATATATAGGACCACCTAGTGTGGCTACGCCCAATTGTGAGAATTTCCATGTGTCCTTCCTTTATTATCCATCAAAATGAAGGATAACCTACAACACACCTGTAACTTCCTTCTTCTTTCTCTCGCAATATCCTCACTTTAGAATACAATATTCGCGATAATACAAAGAAAAAATACAATTCCCTCATAAGAAAGGGGTTTCTTCTAGGAAAAACTCCTAAAATAACTTCTACTACCAGATCCAAGAACTTTATAATGAATTGTCTAGATTGACTACGAAATTACAATATTTTACTTAGGTAATTTTTTCCAAAAATTTCTCTCTCTTCTGGGGCACTTCCCTATCCATGTGGGATTCAAAAATTTTTGTCAGCCTCTAGACCCCTTGGATACTGATGGGGATAAATCCCCACACCCCATGTTAGGGAATGTTTTCCAAGCACTAATCGAAACAAACATCCTAATCACAAAAGAAGATAATCAGCTCCACAACCAACAATATCCCACTTGAGACTAATCATAACAACTCCATCATATTGTACTCATTGGATACATGATCGAATCTTTGAACCTTAAAAATTTATCATCTTCACCTTCAATCTTGAATACCAAATTCAAACCGAGAAGGAACTTAGTTTTTCCCTCAAGTTACTCCCTTTGTTAACATGTCCAAGTAAGATTCTAGCTAGTATGTATCATTTCCAACCCCCAAATGTCTACTTCCACATTGCATCAGATGAATGGTACCTGACATGTATATTCTTAGTATTTGAATTGAAGGATGAGTTGTTTGCAAGATGAATATCACTCTCATTATCACAATACAACCTTCTATTCTCCTTCTATTTCCTAACTCCTCCATAAACCTTTGTAACCACAACATCTCTTTATTTGGGCCTCTATAGTAACAACATACTCTTCCTTCGTTGTTGAAAGTGAAACAAACCTTGGTAGTTTTGAAATCCAGCTTATTGTTGTTCCACCTAGTAAAAGCATACCATGTGGTGCTCCTCATGCTATCTTTATCACATGCCATATCCGAATCAACATATCCCTATATAGAACAATAAGTCTAAAACCTCCAAAACATAATGCATGAATAGGAAGTGCCTCTCAAATCCATGAGAATCCACTTTAATTCCTCCTAGCTTGTTCTTTACCTAGATTTTCATATACCTTCCCACAACTCCCACCAGATGCAATAATTGGTCTTGTGCAAACCATCACATACATTAAGATAATTGTTGATGCATATGGGACCCTGACATGTATTCTATATCCTCCTATTTCTTGGGGACACATTTCCTTATTTAATTTTAAATTGTTGGCTAAAGGTATACTAACTAGTTTTGCATTTTTCACTTAAACCTCTCCAACACCTTCTCTATGTGAATTCACCTTGAGACAATATCAATTTGTGATTTTTCTTGTCTCTATTATTCTCACCAAGGATTTTCTTTGAAGCTCCCGAATCCTTCATTTAAAATGAATTAGATAATTTCTTCTTGAGCACATTTTATATCCTACAGATATTATACTGCACAAGCATGTCATCTACATACAATATCTAGATAATATAGCTTCCATTTTCTAGCCTTTTAAAACAAAAACATGCTGATCAAATGACATCTACTATAACCTTTGTCTCCACATAAACTCACAAACTTCAAATACTTAATGCTTTGGAGCTATTTAGGCCATACAAGCTCTTCAACCCTCAAGATACCAAATTTTCCTTCCCTTTGAACTCATACTCCTATCACGTGATATAAATATCTTCATCCAAATCCCCATGGAGAAAATATTTGTTTACATCTAACTGCTTGAAGATGCAAATATTCTACTACCACAAGACTAAAATAGTCCTAATTTGAATTCATATTAACAACATGAGAAAAATATTTCATCAAAATTCATACCTTTGTGAAACCCTTTACAACAAGTCTATCTCTGTACCCTTTTTAAGCCCATATTCTTCCTTCAACTTGTAAACCCATTTATTCTCGCAATGCTCTCTTTTCCTCAAGTAGAAACCTGTTAAGTCCCACTGATTATTTACTAAGGAATCCATTTCCTCTTTCATGCCTTTTTCCCACTTTTTTTTGGTGTCTATCTGCATTTCCTCTTGATAACATTATGGTTCACCAATCAATCAACAAATAAATAATATAATGAAGGAGATTATCGCTCAGGGGGTATACTTAACTTGGTACTTCTAACATCACTTGAAAGAGTTTGAGGTACATGTTTCTCCTATTATTAAAGCATTTTTATTTTCTAGTACCTTTGGAATAATTTTCCAGTGATCTCATCAAGAACTATGTGTTCTGGTTTTTATTCTTCATGTTTCCTTCCCTGCAAGAACTAATTTTTGTACATTACCTTCTCATTGATTATGACATATATAATCCTAATGATTTTGTGATTTTCATAATCCCACAAGAGATAACCAAAATCATTAACACCATATCCAATAAAGGTACACTTTTTGGATTTGCTTCAAGCTTTTTTCATTTTCTTTATCAATATGGACAAATTCTTCACAAATGAAAGTCTTTAAATTTTAATAGTTTACCTTTTACTTGTCCATGCCTCCTATAGAATGCCACCATACAAATAACTTGAAGGTCCTTTAGTTATCAAATAAATAGAAGTATCTACAACATATTCCTAAAACTGTAAGGGGAACCCCTTATGCAATCTTCATACCTTTGCACGCCCATGATTGTCTTAGAAGAATCCTGTGACACACCATTTTCTTGTGGTGTTCCCTGGACTTTATTCTCTCTATTAATCCCATGGTGGCGAACAATAATCATCAAATGCCTTATCATAGCATTCACTTCCATTGTCCGGATTCAAGATACTTCCTAACCCTTTTTCTCCCCTGGCTCTCCTATTCTTAACCAAAGAGTTTCATTTCTTAAAAGTATCAAACATCGCATTTTTGTCGAATGCACAACTCCAAAGTTTTTCTAGTTGCATCATCAATAAAAGAAAATAATAACAGAGCCACCAAGAGATGATACATGAGTTGTCCCCTTTCATACATATGTATGCACAAGATCTAAATCTTTTCACTCTTCTTTCTTTTTCCGACTTTGAGAAATCTAACCTCTTTCTATTTTCCATAAACACGTTGCTCACAGAAATCCAAACAATTTGTTTAAGATCCATACCAAAATCTTTGTGAAGTATTTGCATCCCCTTATCACTCATGTGTCCAATCCTATGATGTCATAGTAATTATATCTACACATATAGAAGCTAAAGAGATAGAAGAGTCTCAGATACTGCTATATAAATGTAATGTACCTACTCTTCTCTCCTTTTTCTATCACCAATGATCCTTTGGTGACATTCCACACCTTATCTATAAATATAGATACACAACCTTCAATTTCCAACTTCCCGCTTAAATTATACTTTTCCTTAGATTTGGAACATGTCTTACCTCTTTCAACAACCATTGGTTTCATTACGTTGCTTTATTTTTACCTTTCCCCTTCCAATAATTTTTCATGGTGCATCATCACCCAATTGAACCCGGGTTTTAAAAATCACTCCTTTTGAACATAATATATAGAAAATGTTTCCTATGAGGCATGGCATGAAATGAAGCCCTTGAATCTAATACCAAAGACTCGTAAATATTATCTACAAAAAGAATCAAAGCATCTAGTAACACATCACCCGTTACATTCGCTTCCCCTCGGATTTTTTCTCCCTTGTCCATCTCTTTGTTTCTTTGGGAGGTTTTGTAGTCTTTCTTCATATGTCCTTTCTTTCCACAATTCCAACACTTTATTTTTCCTAGTATATATTTGGATCTATCCTTCCTATAATTCCTCAAGGGTTCCCTAACCTTACTTTCTATCCTTTGAATTCTTTATCTATGTTTAACGTGATACCCGACAAGTGTCTCAACTATGCTTTTCCATTGCATTTCTTGCTAAGGATAATACCAACAACATCATTAAATTTTGGAGTGTTTGAACCATATATAGAGTTGGCTTTATACCATGACCAAGTCCTTCCAACTTTCTGGCAATGATAGGATTAGAAGAGTCCCCACCTCATCATCAAAGTCCACTTTTACGTAACTTAGCTGATTAGTAACCATATTAAATTCCATTAAATGATCCTAATAGAACCACCTTTCCGACATCTTCATATTAAATAATTGCTTCACTAGAAATACCTTAATGGACACCAATGGTTTTTCATATACGCCTTTATCCAATGCATCCATCAATTCTTCATTGTATTTTTTATTTTGAAATATTGAAATTCACCGACGCTTCAGATCTATATCGCCTTAGTGTGCCTTTCATCAAGAACCTCCCATTCTTTTCCCTTCATGTTCATTGGCTTTTCTATTCTCGGCCTAATCGTAGGAATAGATCCTTTTGATATAAATAATATTCTATATGCATCTTCCATAACTTGTAGTTTTGGCTATTAAATTTATCGAATTCTAAAATTTCCATCTTCCACTATTTCTCCTGTGCACTCCGGAATCAGAACCCTCTTTTCCCCGGGTGAGTTACTCAGCCTATACTAGCTTGTTAGAAAAACATGACCCTGGAGCAATAAAATAAACAAATACGTAATAAAATGCATAAGATACATAATACAATAGAGACAATGTGAGATATACATGGTTCACCTGCTGTGGGATACATCCACCAAAGAAATTTTCTAGGTCCTTCTTCATTTTTATTATCCAAAGAAATGAGCAAGGGATACACTCTACAACACACCCATTGTAACTTTTTTTTTTCTCTCACATTATCCTCTCTAATAATACACAATATTCATGATAATAACAATCAATATAATTCCCTATGAGAGAGGGTTGACTTTATAGGAAAAATCCCTAAATATTTCTTATCGCCGACCACCTTAATAAATCAAATAACCAAAATTGACTCACTTAAAATTACAATATTTTATAAGGCAATTTTTCCAAAATTTTGATTCTGGGAACTGAATGTTCTACTCAGGGGGCTGGCAAAATTTTCATCACTCCCCCTTTGGACCCCTAGCTGACAACAATGTTTTGGGAAAGTCTCCCACACTCTCATAGGGAGAATGGGGTCCAAGCATGACTAAAACAAACATATTAATCAGGAATATAATCATGCTCCACAAACAACAATGTCCCACACCGTATCATGATGGTAGCCTTTGGAGGCCTAACAAACACCTTGGAGGATCTATCCTAGTCCTTACTATCCCAACGTGTTTCTTCTTGAAGAAAAAATGTCACACTTGAGGGTTTTGGACATCACCCTAGGGATAGGGTTTGTTGGTGAATATGGACACTTGGAATTTTTGGAGGAAGAAGACCCTTTGCATGACATAGATGATCCTAGTGTAATAGTTGAGATCCTTTTGGAGGCCCAACATTTTCATCCTCAATATCAATGAGTTGTTAAAAAATTTTAAAACGGCCATCCCAAAGAGGGATGACAGATCTTTAGGTTTCTTTATGTGCATTTTTAAAATTGAATTTGAACTAAAGTTGTAAAGGGAAAAAGGCCTTACACCCCTAGATGAGTTGCAAACCTAGCCTTTAAACTCAAGACTCCATAACCCATTGGCAAGGCACTAATAATTTTTTTAATTGAAGAAATAAATTACTGCATTGGAATACGTGATTTTACAAGATATTGAATTTGTTTGAAGTGGAATCAATTCTTTTCCTTAATAGATTGCTTGAGCCATTAGGGCGTTTTGATTGGTCAAAGATATCTTTCTGATGTTACAAACTTATTATATAGCCATTACAATGCTACAACTCTTTCAAGATTAATTTTCACTTTTACCATTGAAAATAGTCATGTTGTTATTGTTTCATCTAATTTGATACTCATTGTTGGGGAAATTTGTTGGCTGGGTTTCTTGTAGTAAGTATGTTCTTCAGAGAAAATCTTTTCTACAACCATTTGTATGCTCTAAAAAATCCTTGGAAACATATTTTTTAGTAGCTCTAATTCACCATCAGAACTTGTGCTAAAGTACTATTGGAAAGTTATCTATTGGTTCAATGCTTAATTATTCAATAATTACTTAATAGTTTTGATGGTTATTTCAACAGTAAACAATTGATTCCATTGTTGATATATATATATATATATATATATATATATATATATATATATCAGAATTTAGGACACCAATATTCACTTGCTTGTCCCTTTGACATCTAGGCTTGTATCTTGGTTATTTTTCTTGTCTCGTGTAGGTGTAACACTCGTGCGTGCATGCAAGTCTTTGGAAACCATCCTCCATTTGCAAGACTCATTTTCAAGCCATCCTCTACTTCTTATTTTGACCTATAGGGGAATCACTTCCCATTACTTCACATTTTTCATCTCATTTCCACCTAGGGTCACCCTGATTCCCCCCTTATGTTGTATTTCTCCTTCACTAAAGCAAAGGAGGGTTTATCTCATAGACAATGCAGAGAATCTCCCACAGCTATTGCTTAAGTATCTTGGATTGGTTTTAGTATTTCTCCCCAAATCACGCTTTGTGCATAAAATTTTAAGTAATCGCTGTCTGGATGATTCTCAATCCTCTTTTGTGCCCTAAGAACATCTTGGAAATCTCTAATCCCAAATCCTTTACCCATAACTTTCCCGGTGACTCCACCTCGAGGGAATTCTCTCCTCTCCTCCCATTTTCTTTGGATGAAATTTCTAGGTTTATCTCGAGAATCCACAACCCAAGAACCCACATTTCCTATTTACCCTTTCCATCTTCCGAACCATGGAGGTATATGATGAATACCTACTGAAAGCATGGGATGACATCCCAAAATTTGATGAATACATGTTCAATCATTACATATGTTTCCAAGTTTATTGATTTCCTTCGTTGGTATCAAATAAACCAGGAAGATGTTTTGACGTAATCGTTCTTGTTATCCCTAAATGAGAAATAAAGAGATTTGATTAAGAATACTTGCATCCCAAAGGACTTAATTATCTTTATCCAATAATTTCTCAAGAGTTATGGACTGAAATATCAACAATTTGAAGATACTATTAGTGACCTTGAGGATTCTTTTCAGGAAAGGATGTTTCCTTTGGATCAGATTGAGCATGTAAGGGATATTCTCACTGAAGAACATATCTACATAGAGGAAGACTCCAAGGAAGTACGAGATCTTGAAAAAATATCACATGTCAAAGAGCAAGTCTATAATGATGAGAAGAATGAGAGTTTTCCTTTTTAGAAAAAGAAAACAAAGCATTATGCATTGAGGGTTAAGCCCCTTATGATGAAGAGGCATTGGATGAGTATGTCCATAAAAGGGGATGTCACACAGGCCAATAATTATGATGAAGTTCCCAGTGTATCGAGAATCTAGATGAGACATCAATGCCTATTCTCTCACTTGACGAAGTTAAAGTTTCTCAACCTTGCTTTCCTCCCGCATACAAAGATGAAGAAGTGATTAGTCCAAAGGATGTTGATGGTTCCACGAGGGACCTCTCAGACATGGTTGATCAACACCTTGATGATTTCATACATATAGGGAGATGTAGATGGGATATTGGATTCACTTTTGATAGATATCCCATTTACGACATTGAGAGTGGTTTTCTAGAAAAGAGGGATGCATTGTCATATTCATAAGACTAGTATTCATGCGCATATGATTCAGATGATTTTCATACTGATGATGATATGGTCATAGATTTGTTCCATCCAATTGAGGATGACTTGTCACCATACACTCATAATGACTTTCGGTCATCCCTTGTGAGTTTTGATTCATACCCTTTTGAGGATTTAGATTTGTTCTATGAATATTTCCAACCACCTCAGGCTCATAATTTGATGGATACACTTAGGGTCATCCTAGAGAAGTCAAAGATTGATAATGTAGAGAAAAAATATTTTCATCCTAAGCCACTTTTCAAGGATATGCAAATGAAAGGGAAACAATTTTTTAGTAGCAAAAGGATTTCTTTTTCCCAATATGAGGCTATCCCTTTCTTTTGTTCTTCTTCTTCTCTTTGGGGAATCCATAGAGTTTTCTGACCTCCCATCTCCTCCTCTCAATAACTGCAGCAGTTTTGCCAAGTGCTAAATGAACACATCTCATCGCTCATAAGGATGTAGTCCCAACACTCAGAAGTGGGTTGATCGAGCTTGTGGCCATCATTTCAAGTAGGATTTTTGGGATGATCAGGTTTGTGGTTTCTCTTTCCAACAAGATCTCCTCCCTCCCACCCATCTCCATGATTTTCTTTCATGATTGATTATATGATTTTTCATATCCATGATTATTGTGTTCTTAAATTGTCCTTGATATGTTTTATAATTAATCACAGGGGAAATCATTACTAAGTGATATGTTGAGCAAGTGGTTTTACTTGGTTGTATGATCTCATCCGACACTCACCCATCACTTGATCTTAAAAATCCCTGTGCAAGTAGGTAGGTCATCTCGGCTTTGCATTTGCACTTTTATTTTATCATGGTATTTAGATACACTTCATTTTTATCTACTTTCATTTTGATTTCATCATATCACATGTTTAGTTTAGGAAGTTTTTGAAAAATGCTAAAAAAATTATTTTCTAGATTAGTTGTTATTTTGAGTTTTGAGTTTGATGTATATGGATGAAGAGTGATAGAACCACCCTTGATTTTACGTTTGTATGTTTCAATATAGGCACATATCCACCAGGAGATTTTATGGTTCTCATGCACTCTACTAGTGATTGCATGTTTCCAAGTAGGAGCTAGATGTTATCCCCATTTCTATGGATAACCATGAGATGATGATGTCTCAAGGCCCTTTGGTTGCAGACATGGAGTAATGAGATCATATGGATGACATCGTCCGCTTGCAAAGACAAATACCCACCTCACCACCATAGGTCTCGTGTTCATCAAGGAGGGAATCCACCACATCAACTAGCTTCCTGAAAGACATTGGGTCTTGATCCACGAGGTACAAGTTAGGTATTGTGGTGAGTGTCACTTCAATATTTTAGGCATTTGAGTTTGTTCCATTTAAAAATGATTTTGATTTGTAACGTTTGCTTGTAAATTGTTCTTCTTTTCTATTTCACCTCCTTGGTGGCTGAAATTGTTCCCTAGTAAGTGCTCACCCTTATGGATCGCTTAATGAGAGATACCTTGACAGTCATTGTTCCATTCCCTACCATACTAACCATTTTCCATACCATCACTACATCTCTTTATATTTTTGGTTTTTCTAAAAATTTTAATTCTAAGAAGGGATTGTCCTCATTTCATAGGAAGAAGAGGATGAAGGCCCAAAGGCTTGTAGCCGGGAAAAGATAAAATAAAATCATATACCTTCTAGATGCTCACCTGTGGATCTCAGGACAATGAAATTTCTCTCATAATAAACTAATGGGACCCGAAAATAAATAAAAAAATACAAAATTCCAACCAAGGTAGAGCGTATGAGGGCTAATGTTTTTCATATTTAGGTAGAAGCCCCACACATTGTATTCAACTTGGAGAAGAAGTAATGCATCTCATGGTAGAGTCAAGGTGGGCATTATTTTTCATTCTTAGGTAGAAACCCCACCTTGGCTTTCAACCTAGAAACATCTTAACAGAAACAAATGCATAAATGGGCTTGGAAAAAGGTTTCATTCAAAACAAAGGAACACAATCTCTACAAAGGCACCCATAAATGAGACACTACGATACATTTTATGTCATGAACCCCATGCCCAACAGACATTTATCCCATCCATTTCACTCCTATCCACATGAAGCCCTGGGAGGGATCCACTTGGAAAACACTCCTAAACTTGAGGTACTATTCATCCAATAGGTTGCTTTCTCAACCCTCCCATATACAAACTTGGAAAATTGCATAGGGTCTTTGAGAAATTGTTTAGTTTGGATGAGGTGGTTTTGATGCACATTCTTGCGGATCTTTTATTGAATCAATTTACTTGTCATGATGCATTTTACTTGAGATACTTGGATGGTGTATTCATTGTCTTGCAAGATCTTGCTTGGTGGGATGATTTTGAAGAACATGCCTAGCTTGGGCTTCCTTTGGGATTGAATCCATAGGTTGGATACCATGGCCCACAATAATCGGATGATGATGGTATCCTTTGGAGGCAATAAAGACACCTTGGATGATCTATCCTAGCCCATTTCCAACCCAACATTTTTTCTCTTTGAGGCCAAAACATCACACTTGAGGAGATTGACATCACCCTAGGGATATGGTTTGGTGGTGGAGCGATGATGATGGAAACTTGGAAAATTTTGATGGGAGGAGGTATGGATTGAAGTAGGAAATCCTATCACATGAGAGGGAGTCCCTAGAAGTACCAACTACTTCCATCCTCAACTCCAACGACTTTCAAAAAGTGTCAAAATGTCACCTTCTAGAAGGTTGACGTCACCTTAGGGTTTTATTATGTGCATTTTTTTAAAGTTTAATTTGAATTTAATAATGAAGGAAAAGTAAGGGTTGTTGACCCTTGTTTTGTGGTTTACTCTAAAGTTAAGTGGACAAACACTTTAGGAGGATTTGTATCAATAATGATCATTTCTATTTCATTTTTATCATAATTCTCCCATCTTGGAGAGGATACTTGGATGGAATTTGCACCCTCTTTGGGAAATTTGCATTCTATCTCTTTTTCTACTATCTCTTGTGGTGAATTGCTTTGGATATTGGATGAAGAAGTAAGGCACTATATTTCTTGGAGACTATTTCTTCCTTTTGTGGTAGATTTTCTTGATTAAAAGGAGAGTTTATATTGTTAATGCTTGGACAAGGTAAGGAATGTCTCTTTGTTATTTCTTCTTTCTTGGTTACAAGGTTAATTTGCTAAGATTTTTGGGAGTATAAGGGAATACAACCACACTAATCCCATCATAATTGTCTTGTAATAATTTTTGCATAAAGGAATACTAGGAGAAGTAAAAGGGTTTACTCCCTCCTGTTTTTCTTTCCTTGGGGAGGAAAAGGGATTACACCTCCAAGGAAGTAGCAAAAAAGCTCTTTCATTATTTTGAAATACTCCATAACCCAATAGTTAAAGGAAATAATATTTTGCATTGGGATATGTAGAATTATGAGATATTGAAATTGTTTGAGTTGGAATATTTTATGCATGATAAAATCTTGTCAAGGCCACTAGGGAATATTGTTTCTCCAAGGATCTATTTCTGATGTAATAGCTTAAACCAAAGTTACTAGGGCTTTAAAAACTCAATTCCATACTTTCTAAATTTTCTCTCATGTTCTTAAACTGGCTTAATTTAGCTTGAAAGATGCCGCTAATATACTCACTTATTGTCTCTTTTTGGGTGATTTACTTTCAAGTTTTGTGATTGGAATTTTCTGTAGGGAAACTTGTTTGATACAACCATAAGGATGCAGAAATATTTCTTCAATACTTACATCAAACAACCTTTAAATGTTGTTAAATTCTTGTGGTATCATACCTGAGTTTCACTAGTAATTGCTATCTTATCTCTTGCATCATTTACTTGACTTTTGCCATCTTATTTTGTTGGGTGCACGCCTATTTTGAGTAAACACCCAATTTTGGTAAGGAAAGGCCTAATTCTGGAGAAGAAGAAAACTCTGATGAAAAGAAACATGTGAGGAAAGCTTATTATGCAAAGAAGGAAAGTATGCATACATAAGGAAAACCTAACCATGTTGGGGTTAGGTTTGGACAAAGAATTGTAATGGCTATAAGCCTACAAATTAGTATAAATAAGAGCCTAGGAGGTCTAGGTTAAGCTTGTTGAAGAGTTAGTCAATTCGATGCTATTGAGAAGTGAGAGACTGTCGATTGTAATAAGGTTCTAGAAGAGTCAACTAGGCCATATTTTGAGGGTTAGATAATAGGTTGAGGATCCCGGGTGTGGTCTATTCCACCTCATAGAATGTCTTGAACCTATTTATGCTTGTAAGGAAAAATATGTAATGCACACAACACCCTATTTTGCAGCATACCTAATAAAAGAGAAGAGAAGCTAAATCTTTGTGGACGAGAGTCTGTGAGGGGTGAACCATGGTAAAACCTCATTGTGTTATATGAGATGAAAGCATGCATGGTTACTTTCTATCAATGATTGATCATATCTACCTTCATTAATGAGTGATTTATGAATGAATTGTTAAACTACATTGTTTGGAATGCATGCATGCATCTAAAAAGATGAATGAATCCTAGAAAGTATGAATGGATAATATGTTAAATGTATGAAGAAGATAGAATACACCCCAGATCCCCACTCATTCCTAGACTACAAGCATTTGAGAGCATTACAGCCACCCATAAATCTGTCTCTGTGTGTGAGATTCCACAAGAATGCACTTTCAGGCATTGTGTTTCCTTCTACTTTAACAGGAGGGCCTGATAATTTTAGAGGGTTTTGCTGGAAACATGTTTAGATATGAACCCTAGCCTACTAAGAAGCAGAAGAGAGGCTATAAACTAACAAATGGTTCTATTTCTTTCTGATGGAACTACATGGATTGAGTGACATGATCCATGAAATAAATGTGTGGAGAATGAAAGTATAGAAGGAATGTTCATACCATGGAATCCAACAAAATGCGCAGATCAAATATGGTTGAAAAAAGGAACTTGAGTTTGCATTTGTATATAATAGAAACCCTAAATTAACACCGTACAAGCAAATACATTGATAAATACATGTTTAGCTTAATTGCATGAGGTATTTTTTGTGATTTCCTACATGTGTTGGTGCATGGATATTGAGTTTAAAAATATAACTACCCTACAAATCAAATCAGATATTTGGAGTGGTATCCTATGGAGATCTCTCAGTTACAAATTGCCATCAACAAATTTATGCATGTAGTATATTTCTAGTTAGACAATATTGTTGCGGGGATTATCACCAAATTTGCAGTAGATACCACAAAATCTTACAAAGGTAAATGGAGCATGATTTTCTCAAAGGACCTAGAGGTAGGTGTATCAGATCATTGTATACTTTAATCAAGATTTTATTGTATAACGATGGTGTGATTTAATTCATGGAATCATACAACTAAACTTCCCTACGGCATGGGGGAAGGGAGAAGCACTAACAAGAGGTGGAGATATAGAGGACTTAGATGCATAAGGGAAAGAAGAAGGAGTTCATGCACCCAATCACGATGGAAAAAGACCATATAAAGAAGATACTGACAAAAATTGGAAATACACGTCAGGAGCAATCTCTACCAATATAAGATGAATAATAATAAGAGAGACATAGCCGAGAGGGTTTCAAGTGATTAAGAAGAGTTAGAGGATCTTCGGGCTATGGATAATATTAAGGAAATCATGTGCACAAATTATGAAAGGAAAACAAGAGGTCCAAGGGTAGGAACATAAGGAATAACTCCAATCCAAATCAAAGTCGGCAGGAACCTATAACCCCATATGTGACTAGTACACCGTAAAGAAAACCAACATCTAGACAAATGAGTTTTAGTGGATGAGGAATGAAAAGACAAGGATCCAAGGAGCATCAACTCGGTGGAGCTAGTCTGCAAAGCATTAGTCAACATTCATACTAATAATAGAGAGGTAGTATTTCAACACAAAGCTAAAATGGTGACATGATCCCAATAACGTTACTGTAATTTTGGGGAGAGGCACCGTGAGGACCCTAAGTAAAAATAATTTGTTTATCTTTGAGAAGATTTGGGAAGCAAAGAAAATCACATATGAGGATATGAAACTTGTGTAGTTATCTAATACATTACTGTATCTTCGCAATGGACTAATAGTATTAATAAGCCTTGATGTAAATAGTCCACCAAGAGAAACAAGGACCATTGCAGATGTGAAAAGACTATTGATCAATGAATTTCAGAGGCCAAGATCATAGGATCAATAAATGAAAGAAATGATTGAAATCAAGAAAAACCAAGGATTTTTTAGGAAATTGATCGTGAGGTTTAAATACTTGAAAGGTAAGTCTTGCTATGAAATTATCGACATGCAACATAGGCACTTATTTTTTGAACTCACCGCTACCACATTTGAAATACCCATTAAGAAAAAAGGTTCCAAAGTCGAAGAGGTTCAAAACAAATTTTACACTTTGAAGAAACTAGTATCGTGGAGATAGATCCAAATAATAGAGGAGTTGAAGGATCATCTGAAGAACCTAACATTTTAACTTAACCGTAATAAGGGAAAAGAGAAAACAAAAGTCGTTTGGTCTAACACACGCAGACAAAAGGACACCATAAGAATGAATGTCCAACTTTCTCACAGACATGGAAAAACAATACCAAACCCTTTGGCCAACAGGAGGAGTATGGTGTGATATATGTAAGATGCATGGGCATGATCCATGTAATTTTCCAATGATGCAGAAATATGCCATAATACCCACGAGCCCATATCGCACCTATGAAAGTCAAGGGTCATGATGAAAAGATTGTAGGACGATGGAGTTGATGAGGGAAAGAGCTTCAGATACCTATAGGGTGCAAGAAGAAATGATGACAGGGAAAATCTTCACCTACACCTTAACCAAGTACCACCTCCATATAACAATGCACAACAACAATATAACACCGCACAACCACAATGACAAAGACTGGTGGCAACCACAGTATAATCCCACGCAGTATAATCAGGTACATTAGTACAACACACCATGAGGAGACCAAGTTGGATACATAGGTGGAGGATGAGGTAGTGGAGGATTTAGATGAGGCAGAGGACAAGTAGTGTGCCATAACTGCCAACAACCAAGACATTATTCAAGGGAATGTCCACTTCCACCAGTTGACATTTATGTATCGGCTAAATGTATGCCATGATACAAAAAGATTGTGGCCAATACCTTGGGAATATCCAAGAAAAGAGAAACCAAAACAATAAGAATGTGCAGTGGATTTCTGCAGAAGCTGTGGATGATGGAAGAAACATCAATATATTCATGCGAGGAGGAGCTACATCAGACGACACATAGTGAGACGAGATCCAACGAACACCAATGGGTGATGAAGAATAATGAAACATAGAAGCAATTTGATGCATGAGAATAAAAGGAAACATTCAAGAGGAAATACAAGAGTTTATCAAACAAAATGTTTCCATCTACATCAACTGTGCAACACACTCATAATGTACCAATATACTTTAAATTCTCCTCTAATGGATCTATATTGACCAAGAGCACAACCTTTAGAGCAAGTAAGTAACACAGTAAATTCTGCAATCCCATGTTAAGTTATTAAAGAATCCATCATTTGTCAAACATTACAAATATGCCATAAATATGTAACATAGAGGCAGAGGGAAATTAGAGAAGAAAACGATCAATCACCTCCATACAAGAAGGAGGACAAGCAGGAATTCAAACTTCTAATGCTAATATTGGGGACTTAAATATGGGGGATATTATAATTAGACTTATTCCTCTCATAAATGTTTTACCTAAGAAAACATGGAAGTGTATGGGATAACCCACACTAGGCTATTCACTTGTCCAGTTGAAATTAGCAAATCAACATAGATTTCTACCAATTGGAAGGATTAAAGGTGTGACAATAGATTTGGATGTAGTGCACACTAAAGCAAACTTCAAAGTAATAGAGATAGTAGATGAAGGGGATTAAAATCTTATCCAACATTGCTTGGATTAGATTGGGTGTTTGATAACTGTGCCATAATCAACCTTAAGACAAGGAAAATGACGCTTGAATCATGTGAATATAGAGTAATTGCACCATTACACCTTCAAAAAGGAGAAAGGTTTGTAGAACCCACTTGTTTATCTCTAGAGGAAATAAACCGTTGTGTAAACTTCTCAAAACACCAAGAATACATGTTAACCCAACTGAAAATGGGGTACTCAGTCGAAGAAGCATCACTTCATGTGATTCCGGACTTAGATACAGTTTGGAGAATTGGAAACAACGACTACATGAAGTTTCTACAAGAAAGTGCACAAGAATAGACCGCACAAGAAGATGGGTTGGTACAGAGATAAGATAACCTCCACATGGGGTAAATGAATTAGAGGAATTTCTAACAAAAATATGAAGACAAAGTATTGGAAAATTATAGACTCTTATCCCTATATAGTTCACTCAAGGAAACACTTTCCAGACAATAGGGTGCACACAAAGAAAAAATTCAGGACCGGCAATTAATGTAAATGATTACCGAGCATCATATTTGGCGCAAAGAGGGGAGCAATAAAATGTAGAGGTGTGATGGGAAAGGAAAACTTGCAGTAACACTTGGAGAAGTGCATAAAAAAATGAAGGATGGCACTATCAGAAGAATGGCCTCATCACTTCATCCATACATTGGAAGGAATCCCGTAGAACTCGTATATAGACCGAGGAGAGATGCGTAGAGGCACTAAAAAATGGACAACCTTAAAACATAACTTTGTAGTAACTTTCTCATTTGAACATTTGAGAACCCCAACATTGATTCAAGTTAACACTAAAGCAGATATTAAGAGGTGTGATATTTATTGATGAAACAAAGGTTGAAATCATGACATAATATCAATCAGAGAATAGATAGACAATCAAAGAACTACTGTCGTGCTATCATGTGGAGAGGAAGCACCATATGAAGATGATTCACGCAACATTCATATTACATAAATCAAGGATAAAGAGAGGTGTAAGGTCCATCTATGGATTCATAGGCATTTGATGCACCAATCAAAGTGAATAAAGTCAACATTGGGACAACTGATGATCCTAAAATGGAAAGTATTGGTGACTATTGGGATGAACAAACAACAAAAAGAATAACAGAGTTATCATGGGTGAATACAATGAATTTTCCCAAAGACCTTTATGAGACTAAATGCATAGAAAGAGATAAGAGAGATGAAAATACCTCTAAAACCTGAGGCAAGACTCCAAGAAGAGACCTTATATATTGAATCTAGTATACAAGTAGGCGAAAGCATACATTGACAAAATTTTGGAAGATGGTATCATAAAACCAAGAGAGGAAACTGAATGGATAAGTCATATGGTAATTCAAGAAAATAAACAAGGGGAATATGACTTAGGTTTGAGGAAAAATTGGATGATGCTTTCTTACATGACCCTTTTCCTACACCTTTACATGAAGTCTTGAGAATGTGGGAGGCTAGTAAGCATATTCATTTACATTGATTCTCATGCTACCATAAGATCAAAAATAGCTCTAGAGGATAAGTATAAGACTACTTTTGATAATGGGATCCTACCAATATATAATCATGCCATTTGGGTTGAAGAATTGCACCAACCATATTTTCAAGAGTAGTCATAGCTTCTTTTAAGGAATTCATACATCAATTTTAGAAGTATATCTAGACGACTAGACTGTATATAGTATGTTAAAAGATCATGTAGAAGTGTTAATACTAATGTTGGAAAAATGCAGAAATGTCAGGTATCATTGAATATTAAGAAGTGCATTTTGGGACACATCTTTGGAATATTGTTGGGAGATATAGTGTGAAAACAAGGCTTACTAGTAGATCCCTCAAAGATTGGCAGCCATTGTAACTTACCACCACCAAAGTCAGCACGCCTGGAGAGAGACACTGGACATATAGGCTATTACAGAAATTTTATAAAAAGAGTATATGCAAATTCCCAAGAATGGAAAATAATAAGGAAGGACACTTGATTTTAGTGGAATGAGGACTGCTAACAAGGGTTGGACACCTAAAAGAAATTCTATGGTCACTGCACCAATACTAATATTCCTAGATTGGGAAAAGACATTTTATGTGCATGTAGATGCATCACCAATAGAACTTGGAGCAATTATGGCACAACCAAGAGCAAGGGATTTAGACCATCCTATAGCCTTTAAAAAGCATAAAGTGTCATAATCATAGAAGAATTACAACACCATAGAAAGAGAAGACCTATCTATGGTATATGCACTTCAAAAAGTCAGGCACTATTTACCATGAAACACTTTAAGATGTTCGTAGATCATTCAACCCTCAAATATCTAGTCAACAAGCTAGTGTTGGGGGGGGGATTTGTATATGGATATTTTTATTCCAAGAATTTGATTTTGAAGTGATTACCAAACCGGTGGAAGCTAAAATGCAGACCCGAATACCGTGAAGGGTAACTAATGGGGAAGAACTCACCAACTTGGAAGACAACTTCCGATGTGCAACTATCTTCAATATAGGTAGCTGATGAATAATTTCTTGATTATGTTGAATATTTAAGCACAGGGAATGCTCCACAATAGTTTAACATCAGGCGTAATAGTAAAAACCGTAGTCAGAGATGCATCATATCAACTGATTGCAAGGCATTTATATAAGATGGGTATAGAATTTTTTTTGAGAAGGTATGTATTAGAGTATGAAAGACCTAGAATTTTGGAAGAAACTCATGAAGATATAGCTGGAGGAAACTATGCAGAAAGATACTGCACATAAGGTATTACATGCAATATTATGGTGGGCAACAATTCATAGATATGCTAAGGATAATTTCCATAAATGTGATGTCTGTCAGAGGGTTGGAAACCCAATAGAAGGGATGAGATGTCCCTAAGAACACAAGTAACTTTGTAGGTATTTGAAAATGGTAAATAGACTTCGTTGGACCAATCAATCCACCCAAAAAAAGGTCATGATATATATATATATATATATATATATATATATATATATATCATTATCAGGATTAATACTTAAATAAGATGGGCAAAAGCAACATCAGTAAAGACTACAACGCTAAGAGACAACAACACATTTATTATTTGAGCAAGTGATCACTGTGCTCTATTGTCCAATAATTTTGATGAGTGGACAAGGTACTCACTCTATCAATAGTACCATCAGGGCTATGACTAAGGAGTTTGAAGTCTATCAATAGAAGAGCACACCATACCATCCCTAGGAAAATGGAACAGTAGAAGCCTTCAACAAGATATTGGAAAATGTTTTGACTAAGATCTGCAATGTCAACAGGGATGATTGGGACTTGAAAATACCAGCAATACTATGGGAATATAGGACCACATGTAAGAAGTTGACAGGATAGACACCATTCAGATTGGTGTTTGGGTAGGAAGCAGTGGTGCCATTGGAATTTTTGGTACCTAGTTTGTGCGTAGAAACAATTACCATCATGACAAAAAGAGGCACAATAAAGGAAAGGTTAAATCAACTAATGGATATGGAAGAGGATAGTATTCTGGCAAGATTTCACCAAGAACTATAGAAATAAAGAGACAAATCCTAGCATGACAGACATATAAAGAGGAATAGTTTCAAGAAAGGAGACCTAGTCTTGCTCTATGACAATAAATTTTTTCAACACCCTAGAAAATTTAGAACGCATTGGCTAGGGCGCTATGAAGTAAAGAGTGTCACAGATGGGGGATATGTACAACTAAAGGATATGAAAGGAACAAAACTGAAAGGAATGATTAACATGAGTTGACTGAAACTATACAGGTATAGTCAACCTCCTAACTCTTAAAGGTTATAATGCAATGAGAAATGCATGTACATAGTGTACTATAGGAGAGATTAGGACAAAAAATTGATAAAAATAAATAAAAAGGATAAAAAGAAGGAAAAATAAATACAAAAACATAAAAGAAAGAAAATACAAAAGTATTGGGAAATACTGTGTGCAATGATAGTGGACTCAGCGCGAAAAAAAGAAAAATGTTTGCACACATCATATGGGTGACAGACAACAAACCACCAAGCACTAAGGAAAAAAAATCACAACAAAAATGCACGGCGCACTCAAAAATTTCAGTGCATCGGAAAAGGGGCCAATGGTTGGAAAAGTGAAAAAAAATTGTTAGGGAAAAATGGCATGAATTGGGGAATTTATGGAGTTAAATGAAGTGTACTCGACAAGATTCAATGCATTAATCATAGCCAGAGAAGATTCAAGGAATTCATGGCACTCTCTATATAAATGGGAAACGCGGGTAAAACAAGCTTTATTATGAAATTGCAAAGTTGCAGAGCTAGGGAGCATGCAAACGACAAGAAAATAGTCGAGTGCACAAAGAGAAACAGTCGAATATTACTCAAAAAAGAGGGAACTACCCATAATGTCACCTCTAAAGATTGGCGCATCAAGCTAAACTACAAGGAAAACCATAAGTAACCTTAGGTCACCACATGAAACCGCAGAAGCAGAGCAAGAAATGGTCCAGAGAGAAGGAATTTTCGATTTCGATGCAATTCTCTCCCTATAGGATGAACCAGTGAGATCCACACTTCTCGAGGAAGAATTACAAGTCCCAATGACAGTCGACATGGAAATTGATTTGCACAATAGTGCGTAGGGCCACAAAATAGTCGACGAAGGAAACCTACAACAACCTGTGAGGTCTGAAGTAGCCCAAAGAACAAATGGGGATGCCAATGAGCAGATAGAGGCTGCGGGGCCGAGACCACAACCTGGGGCAGGGTCTACACAGTAGCAGGAAGGGCTGGTAGAAGACATAATCAGGAAGCTAGACTCGGGCGCAAAAGAAAGAGGAGTAGAGGCGGGGACCTCTAGTGCACCCGTAAGGAGAAAGGGTAAATAACCTCTTATGCGGTCCCCGTGCAAGTATCCTGAAGCCCTAATCATATTACCACACATTCTAGAGGAAGTGCGGGCCATGCCAACACTATTGGGTTGCGTGGAAAAACTTAAATATGAAGACCGTGATGTATCTGACATCGGAAAATTCCATGAATTTGCGCAATAGGTTTATATGGAGAGTATAGGCACATGATCCTTTGGAGATCCCATGATGTAGCTAAAGAAATGGGTGGTAGGTCTAGCAAACACAGGGCTCCTAAACCTTATGGAAATTCCCCACTTTAGAAGGGGGAGAGAAGTGAATAACTGTGTCAAGCAGTTGATGGAAGTCCTCCATGGAGGCTTCCTATGGATGGAGAAACCCATCTCCATTGGCATGGAATTAATTGTGTTCATCACAGGTCTTCCATCTATGGGAGAAAGTCCCATGCAGTACCTAGATGAAAAAATGAAAGAAAATGCCTTAGCAAAGGAAATGAAGAAAACATACGAGATGGAGAGAGGCTGTGCAGGATCATAATCAAAAGAATTAGTGACGCGACCACCCGGATGGCCATAAAGCTCATGGCATGCAAACTTCTAAGGAAATGTCGCAAGGAGGAGGTCCATGTTGGGGTTGTCACAGCTGGAGCATAGTGCGCAAGTGGAGCCATGCTTAGTTGGGCCCCATACCTATTGAACATGTTCCTCGACGACTGTAAAGACGCACAGAACTTGGGAACAAAGTTCCATTACTCATGGTTGATGATCCTGATAGCATTAATCGGGTGGAGGGAGCCTCCATACTCATTCTTTTGCAAAAAAATAGGCCATTGTTGCGCAGTGCGGTATACATCAATGGGGAGCACTTCGGACCCCAAGAGAAGAAGTGGAAATGCGAGTACCTTTGTGCGGTATTTCAATGACATCCAGAAGAGAATAGCCAATAAATGTAGAATCACTCTGGAGGTTGTCACACATTATCATAGAAGGTATAACAAACTTTAGAGCTACATGCCACAACATTTGGATTCAAGCATGCAACGATCCAACGAAGGAATAGTTGCAGCTACGGTACTGCATCAAGGAAGAGGAGGTGGAAATGGAAATACACGACTGGAAAGATGACTAGAGGATCCCAGTCATTACCAAATAAATTCCAAAATGGAAATAGGTAGAAGCAGGGTCATCTAATACACCTACAGGAGACAACGTTCCGCCCAAGAAGCCGACAAAGAAGGGGAATCCCAGTCAGAAGCTGATGCAGAATAAAAAGGGGAGTGCTCCAAAGAAGGATGCACAGATAGGAAATAAGGACATTGCCTCGGCGCAGAAAATACAAGGAAAGGCGAACACATCGGCACAAGAAACCCCTTCGACAACCACTCCACAAGAAACAGGGCCACCCAAAAGGTCAAACATACGTACAGGGGAACTGCACAATAAGGTCAAGGCTCATAAACAATTTCTTGAGTACACAATTACTGAGGACAACTCCGACCTCGTTGCAGAAATAGTACAAGATCACACAACTGAGGATTTAGAAGAGGCCCAAAACCAACGAGGGATAATACAACATGAGTTGGTTGACATAAGGTAGGTCTTGGAGAAAATAAAAGAAGCACAAAGGCCTGAAAGGGGAACAAAACCTTTCCCCTCAGCGACAGGAATAGAGGAAAGGACCACGTTGAGAGAAGAACATAATATTCAGACCATAGCACAGGCAAGTCCAAGTTTTCAAATAACACCAGAGATGTTGCAGGTGGACGAGGCCACAACCTAGAAACCAGTTAAGGATCTGGCATAGTTACAATTGGTACTAGCAAAAATACCAACCAAGGAACTATACAAAATTCAAGTCAGTGTCACGCAAGAAGTGTAATTGTGTGCAAGGACATATGCGACAGAATTACAGGACACTAAGAATGGAAAGGATTCCTTGGAGATGGTATTCAAGCAGGTGAATATTGAAATAAAAGAGGAGAAAGAACACAAAGATAAGCTAGAACATGGATTGACAAAATTTTATGCTTGCATCCCAGACAACGCGCAAGAACCAGAGAAAAGTGTAGAGGATAAGATCATCCTTATCTCGCAGACAATTGACCAATACAAGTAAGAGATCGAGGAGCTCGAGAAGAGGCTTAACCCTATGAATCCTCCAAAGGTTCGAGAGTAGAGGAAACAAGAAGTTTCACTCCAAATATATGAGATGGAGAAACAAGCAAGCACAATAGAAGAATTATTTGACAGAGTTGCGCAATTATGGACCGTGCTGGAAGAGGATGAGAAGGTCCAATAGTGGGACCAATAAGAGGAGACAATCAGCGTAGCCATACAATATCTAAAACAAAGGAATAAAAAAATGAGAATAAAAGATCACTTGAAGGTCACTCAAGACATGAAGAAGTTGCAGACATATTTGAAAGTAGCGCAGATGCAGAAGCAAGAGAGACAAGCAGAGTTGGAATCCCTCCAAGAACAAGCAGCATAGATGATCGTGCATTTGGAGGAACAAAAACAAAATTAGATCATATGCACAAGAAGATAATGCAACATTGATGCAGGAGGAGATAACAACACAAATAGTGGAGGCGCCGACAACCAAAGCTGTGCAAATGAAAGGAAACGGAAAGGATCTAGCAGAAAAGTTCCTTATCTTGGACAGGGCAGTGAAGGGAGCATGCACAACCTGAGTGGCTCGAGATGAGAAACATGTCGGTGTTGGGGGCCTGTTGGGCACATGCCTATTTGAGTAAATACCCAATTTTGGTAAGGAAAGGCCTAATTTTGGAGAAGAACAAATGATAGGAAAAGAAACACGTGCGAGGAAAAGAAGCATGTAAAGAAGGAAAGCATGCAAGGCGCGCAGGGAGGAAAACCTAACCATGTTAGGGTTAGGGTTTTGGACAAAGAATTGTAACATCTATAAGCCTGTAAATTAGTATCAATAATACCCTAGGAGGTCTAGGTTAAGGTTGTTGAAGAGTTAGTCAATTCGATGCTATTGAGAAGTGAGAGACCGTTGATTAATGTAATAAGGCTATAGAAGAGTCAACTAGGCCAGATTTTAAGGGTTAGATCACAAGATGAGGAGCCTAGTGTAGTCTAGTCTGTCTCATAGAAGTTCTTGAACCTATTTATGCTTGTAAGGAAAAATATGTAATGCACACAACATCCTATTTTGCAGCGTTGGGATAAATATATGCACTATTAATTCCCACATTTAATTATCAACCGGGGCTCATAAGCTTTGAGGTGCAGGTGCAGGAAACGCAATATTGGAGCCTAGTCTATCCTAATCTAAAGCCGACAAAACAATATTCAAACCCACACTGCAACAAATTAACACTAAGGATTCATCACTGGGACATAGGAATAACTTAGTCCTATAAAGGTTTAGATCACAGTCTTTCATGCACTCAGAGTGATGTTCGTGTGATTAATCGTGAGTAGCTTACTTAAGTTTTTTTTCCTTCAATGATTATTTCCTATAGCGGATCCACACTTAAATGTAATAAAAGAAACAAGCAAACAAAAATGAAATTCACAATAGAAACTAACACCTTATGAAGAATTCCAATGAGGGAAGTCCATATCTCATGAGTTAGACCTTTAATCTGTCCGTTGGTGATTGAAGCTATGTGAAATTAAAGTGCAAGGAAGCCAAAGTACATAAAATAAAAAACTAAGTACATGAAGTGAAGTGTAGGAAAACTATGGGAAATCCAAATTGAAGCAAACTAGCGAAAGGAAATCAAACAAATAGAAAATAAAACTTATTTCAAACTATGTGAATGAAATGAAATGTGAATGCAAGAACCAAACCTAAAACACACAAAGCAAACCACTCAAACTATAGGAAGAGGCAAGCTGAATTTAAAATCAATCAATCAAACACTATATGCAATATAAAATCAATATATTTCCACAATCAAGTGCATCAGTCACAATGAGCAAGCATGGAAAGAAATGAAAAGGAATGGGAAAGAATGACAATGCAAAAATACAAAGTGGAAATAAATGGAATGTTTATGCAATGGAAAGAAATATCAACTCTGTAAAAGAAGCTAAAAACATAATGCTTATAAAAAATGGTTAGTCATATATGAAATCAAAAGAGGAAAAGAAGGATAGGTACTCTCTACAGACTGAAAACTTCAATGTAAAGCTCAAGAATCAAAGAGTAATTGAGAAGAATATGAACTTCTGCGATTGAAGAAAGATCTATATTTAAAGCACAACCAATTAAACAAAAGTTAATGTGTTGAATAAGTTGAGAGCATGGAAAGTTCCTTGTGTGAACAATCATTAAAGTTGTGTAATTTAATGTGCATTCATCAATCAAGGAATGAGTAGATAAAAAGAGAGGACAATTCGCTGTCATGAAATGTAATTGCAGTGTGATTGGGAATTGATTCCACGCATATAGAATGAGGTAAAGAGAGGGGTCGATCTACTCTTGCAATGACTAATTATATTGCATGATTAAATCTGCAATCAATGGAAAAATCGTGTTGAAGGAAAAATAGCAAATATGGAAGAGGAAAGTTAAGTATATGAAACAAATAAGAAAACTATGTTTTTGTGTTTTCTTTTATTAGTGAATGCAAACAAGAATATGTTAACATACTCTATTTTATGATGTTTTGGACAGTAAGAAACTAATGGGTGATTTGAATGGTAGATTTGATGCACAAATTGGATGACAAATCAATGATGAAGGAGATAAATGCAATGAGGGGCTGTCCATAGTCTATTCAACATAAAAACAGAGAATATGAAGAATACACAGAAATATAAGCACACAAATGTGATAGGAGAGAATGCTAAATAAATTCAAAGATCAATGTGATAATGTATTAAATTGGGAGGTTTACAATATGAGTTCTAATTAACATAACAATTGCAAAACTAAAATTACGATTCAAACCAAACACTCCAAACTGTAAATGAAATTCTAACCTTTAAACAAATTGAACAATAAAAGAAAAATACATAAATGAAATGCTAACTAGAAAAGATACAAAGGGAAACATTTTTACCAAGTTGAGGGCCCCTACCCAACATGTAATTTTCTGACAAAAAGAAGTTAGTCCCCTTGAATGCACAAAAGATCAATTCTTTATTCCATCAAACTCAAAAAATGACAAGTCTCTTACAATCTTGGCATTGTCATGATGACACCTTAACATCCATTACAAAAGAATTCCCATAATGATAATTGGATTTATCATAGCCCTGTGAGGCTTATTTATACATGAAAAATCATTGAGGATTGTATGGGACCGAATCCCAATGCTCATATTTCAAATTTACAATTTTAGATAAAATCCTAAAAAAAATGGGTTTTATTGTAATTTGGGAAGATTCAAGTTAGGGATCCACCCATAGCTTCCAAAAAAATTCTGATTCTGAAAATATTCCCACATAATACTCAGTTTTCCATATTCTAGACAAAACCCATATCTTAGAATTTCTATATCTTATACCATATGCACGAAAATCGAGGCACAAGTTGGCAGTTTGAGATTTTTACTAATTTTGGAAGAATCATTCCCCCTGAGCTGGAGGTCCACACGTGCGAGGTAGGTGAATTATGACACACATGTCCACATGAAAACGTTGTTTTGGACAAAACCCATGTGCCCGAGTTTCTTCTTGAAACATTCAAAAATTCCAAATTATGTCTAGTACTAGATTAACACAGTTGGTACCAGATTAGAATAGTTAGTACCAGAATCTTGTAGGCAAGGTTTTAGTACCGGATGAACACAGTCACGACTATGGGTACCGATCCAATGTGATGGTAGTACTAGATGGAGCTAGTATCGGAATAGGTGCAATCTAGTACCGGATGAAGCTAGTACCAGAAGAGGCGGAGAGATGGTACCAAAAGAGGTAGAGAGATGGTACCAGATGAAGTGCAGAGATGGTATCGTATGGAGATGATACCGGAAGAGGTGCAAAGATGGTACCGAATGGATATAGTACCAGAATAGGTGCAATCTAGTACCAGATGAAGCTGGTATCAGAAGAGGTGGAGAGTTGGTACCAGATGAACGCAAAGGTAGTACTGGATCACTGTAGAGTACCGAATGACATGGAGTGTGGGTACTGGATGACTATGCAGGTACCGGTTGACTGTAGAACCTTCTGGTACCAGATGACTTGGAGTATCAGATGACCTGCAATGGACAGTGCACTATAGGTAACGGAACATGTAAAGTGCATATACCGGAACCTGAACAATACATAACATGTTGCTTGGACATAGAAACATAGGATTAAACCATCATCGACAAAACTATTGTATAATCATCCTTTTAATCACTAAAAATATGGAAAATTATGTATTAACCACATAGGATGAATAACAAGAGATAATGGAGGTTTATGGTGTAATTAGGGATATATTAGTGACAAAATGCCGGGAGAATATGTAATGATAAGTGTATTTGTATGGCGGAAAATATGAGAAAACTAAATCTCAACACACCCCCAAACCCAAGGATTTTCATGTCCTCATGCAAACAAGGTGAATAACTTATGATACTCTGCTTATAGATTTATGTGACATTGTTTCTTTTGTGTAGGTGTTATTTCTTGTGGAATGACACATTGGAAACTACCGCAGATTGATTTCAAACAGAGAAACAAAATTATCAAAAAAATGGAGGACAAGTAGTGGATGAGGTATCAGAGTGATGGTGAATGGTGTGCATATGGAGAATGGTTTATAAAATGTTGGTGATGGTGGCCGTATGAACTTGGACATCAATTTTAAGACCAATATTTACTTTGTGGTTCTTTGCTTGGATAGGCAACAATGACTTCATCCTCTTTTAGATGACTTAAGAATGTTTTATGATGTATGAAGAGAACACACTATAGATTTTTCTTTGTATTTGTATACCACATATTTCATTTTCATTACTTGGTGTTATCATCATAGTATATTGTTCATTACGACAAGTGGAGTGGAGATGGAGGGTTTACTGAGTAATTGTGATAATGCATAGTGGAGTGTGGAGTGGGTACTAGTGGTTATGTATCATGTTTTCTAAGTTCTTAGTAAATTAAAAATATTTGTACAAGTTTTACCTCAATTTACCTTTGCTTTGAATTCTAATGCATGTTGAAGTGGAAACTATGTAGAACAGGATGGAATGTCTGCAAAATCTTGATGTAGACTGTTGAAATTTGAAGATGAAGTGGAGAAAAGTTGAGAACTGATGGATATCTAGGAGAGAGTTGATGAATGTTGATCTGTTGAGATTCCTTATGTCTCTCTCTCTCACCCCCAAACCCACTGGTTTGCATGTCCTCATGCAAACTCTCATTAGCACACAAAATTTCTGCAAGCTGGAAGTGGACTATGTGGAACCGGTGCATGATGACTGAAGGAGAGAAATGAAGTATGTCATAGTTGAGAGATTTTGAAAATATCCTTCAAAAGGTACCCTCGAAAAAGATTTAAATTTATGTATTGTTGTTACAGGAACCTACTGGTTTCTGTACCAGCAATACCGGAATAGAAAAATCTAAAAGAACTAAACCAATACTATTATTATGAGAGAAGAAATATACATTTATGCCATGCTTAAAGAAACAACCAAAAATTAAACTTTATTCATTCTTGTAAATTTGGAAATGAAATTTATTTTAAAATATTATAACCGTAAAGGAAATTTCTAAATTACTTATTACATACAATTTCATCAATCATTAACATTTGTATGTTCAAGAAACCATGTGAATTATGATGGAATATTTTTCCTCTCATTCTTGAACAGGAAAACATGAGGAGATAAGTGGTCTTTGATAAATGAGAAACTGATAGGAAACCAATCATCCCTATTTAATTTCTCAAAGAATCTTTGTCATTCAAGTGATATTGATAAAGTTCACATTTGAGTTTATTATACTCCTACACTTATGGGTCCCACCTCTAGGGCAATGACATCCTAGGTATGAATGACGGGGTCTTAAGACCATCTTATGAACATTCTAAAATGAAAATTAGATGAGGTTCATTAGCCTTTTGTTCAACCATTCATGCTTCTTCTTAACGATTTACAAAAGTATATTGTTCATACAGATAAATATAGATTAGGCATAATGAAAGACATCAAAATCAAAACCCATTGCTAGCAAGCTTTTTCAGTACTCCGATGGGGTAATTTTGACATCTAAGAAATATCCTTCCTAGGAAGAATGCCCCATTTCCCATGAGCCTGTTCAGTACCCTAATGGGTTTTCCTAGTTATACCACAGACTGATACCCACTGCCAGCAGACCTGTTCAGTATCCCGACGGGTTAGCCTCTTACACCCATTTTCCATCAAAGGCTCTTTTCCCAATATTTACCCTTAAGATAGAATTTATAGATTTCTTTTGCATGGGTGAATGGGGAAGCATCTTTGAAAACCTTTTACAGGATGGGATGGTATTGAGTTGGAAGATATTTTATAGATTGCCCATAAAATATTGTTCGTATGAAAAATATACTTATGTATCGAGATTAGTCGAAAGACATATCATGGTCAAACTTACTTAATGTGTGGTGGATGAGGCCATGAGAGAATGACCTAAAGGTGCCTCTAGTCCCCAATTTCATCTTCTCCATATAAGATTGTGTTCCCTTACAAGTAGAAGTTTCATTCACTCTCCTGCTACTATTTGATAAGAATGCTTGAATAACAAGTTCTGATATGAAACTAGTATGTACAAGTTACCGATGGGCATCATTATGCAGACCTTAAAGATTTTGTAAATCCCCATAATATTTTAAAGATTAGGCTTATGAGAAAATTTTATTATTAATAGTCAGAAATATGTATGTAACAAGAAGAATAAATATCTTAAGTTGTTTTGATTTTTGATGTTAGATCACCAATATTATCTTCATCTCATTTCATTTATTTGAAAAGAAACATGAAAAAATGTTTCATTTATTTAGAATTAGGTTAAATAACATGCAACTTTTACTCTATCCTATCTATGAACAAGAAATTAAATTTCACGTGTAAGAATATTTCCAATGTAACCATGTGCGTAACAGGTGTAGAAATACATTCATACTCGGGTTTGAAAGATAATCTTTAATGTATACCAGAATACGAATAACCAATTGCTTTGATGATGATGTGGAGAATTTTTGAAGAAGAGAGTGGTGCGTCAATATCGTTGTCGTCTGGAACCAATGTTCAATGTAATCTTGATGTTCTTGGTTCACTTCTTCATTTAGACCACTCTGCATGTCTCCCTCTATCATTCCACGCAGATCATCTTCTTTCGGATGGCTTGTCTCTTGGATGCATACTGGATCTGGTGATATGCATGTCCAGAACTCCTCGATCTCAGGTTCTAGTAGTTTCTCTCCAATGAATGATTCTTCAGTCTCCTCTACAGGCTTGAAAGGGTGATCAAATGAGGCTTCTATATATTCTTGTGGATGTAGCTCATGGAAATCTTGTTTTTCTATCACTTCTGGAGAGGCAGATAGGTTCTTGAATGTTGTCAATATTTGTTCTTTTTTCAAGGCAGAGATTGAGATCCCAGTTGCTACTAGGATGGAGAGAGTTCTTCCAAACTCTTGATCATATTTGAGTCCTTGTTGCTAGTTTATGGGTTCTGTTTCACACATGGATTAGTGTAGAGGGGGATTCTTACAGTGCCCGATATTTTTTTTAAATCCTAAGGAAACAAAAAGAATCAAACTAAAATAAAATGTAAGAAAACCAATTATATGCTTGAAGTGCCACCGTGCTACTAGGACCCTTCTGTCACCAAGTTATCTGCTCACACAAGTTATCTTCTCTTCTCATATATATATAAAATGGCTAATGCTAATAAAACACAAATTATAACTACTAAAAGGAAGAGGACAACCTAACTTGGGAGTAACCCCACTAAAGTGGATGTGTGGGATTTTCCCTCATGTCTTACCGTTTTCTCTCTGCCCTTAGGTCGTCCTTAAAATGACACCATACTTGCATGAAAAGAAACACACTTACATGAAAAGAAACACACTTGCATGAAAGGAACACTCAAGGATTTGGAGAAATAAAAGAAACATACCTATGCTCTAATCCCTTTAGAACCTCCCCGACAATGGCGCCAAAATGTTGGAATAAATATATGCACTATTAATTCCCACATTTAATTATCAACGGGGGCTCGTAAGCTTCGAGGTGCAGGCACAGGAAACGCAGGATCAGAGCCTAGTCTAGCCTAATCTAAAGACAACAAAACAATCTTCAAACCCACATTGCAACAAATTAACACTAAGGATTCATCATTGGGACGTAGGAATAACTTAGTGTTGTAAAGGTTTAGATCACACTCTTTCATGCACTTAGGGTGATGTTCGTGTGATTAATCATGAGTATCTTACTTAAGTTTTTTTTCCTTCAATGATTATTTCCTATAGAGGATCCACACTTAAATGCAATAAAAGAAACAAGCAAACAAAAATGAAATTCACGATAGAAACTAACACCTTAGGAAGAATTCCAATGAGGGAAGGCCATATCTCACGAG
>SNQJ01S0062537.1:88525-101500 GCA_010110895.2 Picea sitchensis
GTATATGGATATTTTTATTCCAAGAATTTGATTTTGAAGTGACAGTCAAACCAGGGAAGCTAAATGCAGGACCTGATCACCTGTAAAGGGTAACTAATGGGGAAGAACCTACCAACTTGGAAGACAACTTCCCTGATGTGCAACTATCTTCAATATAGGTAGCTGATGAATAATTTCTTGATTATGTTGAATATTTAAGCACAGGGAATGCTCCACAATAGTTTAACACTGTGCAGAAGAAAAATCTGGTAGTCAGAGATGCAGACTATCAACTTATTGTAGACATTTATACAAGATGGGTGCAGACAACCTTTTGAGAAGGTATGTATTAGAGTATGAAAGACCTAGAATTTTGGAAGAAACTCATGAAGATATAGCTGGAGGAAATTATGCAGGAAAAGATACTGCACATAAGGTATTACATGCAATATTATGGTGGGCAACAATTCATAGATATGCTAAGGATAATTTCCATAAATGTGATGCCTGTCAGAGGGTTGGAAAACCCAATAGAAGGGATGAGATGTCCCTAAGAACACAAGTAACTTTGTAGGTATTTGAAAAATGGTAAATAGAATTTTTTGGACCAATCANGGGCAAAAGCAACATCAGTTAAAGACTACAACGCAAGGACAAAAACACACTTATTATTTGAGCAAGTGATCATCAGGTTTGGTTGTCCAATAATTTTGATGAGTGGACAAGGTACTCACTTTATCAATAGTACTATCAGGGCTATGACTAAGGAGTTTGAAGTCTATCACTAGAAGAGTACACCATACCATCCTCGGGAAAATGGAACAGTAGAAGCCTTCAACAAGATATTGGAAAATGTTTTGACTAAGATCTGCAATGTCAACAGGGATGATTGGGACTTGAAAATACCAGCAATACTATGGGAATATAGGACCACATGTAAGAAGTTGACAGGATAGACACCATTCAGATTGGTGTTTGGGTAGGAAGCAGTGGTGCCATTGGAATTTTTGGTACCTAGTTTGTGCGTAGAAACAATTACCATCATGACAAAAAGAGGCACAATAAAGGAAAGGTTAAATCAACTAATGGATATGGAAGAGGATAGTATTCTGGCAAGATTTCACCAAGAACTATAGAAATAAAGAGACAAATCCTAGCATGACAGACATATAAAGAGGAATAGTTTCAAGAAAGGAGACCTAGTCTTGCTCTATGACAATAAATTTTTTCAACACCCTAGAAAATTTAGAACGCATTGGCTAGGGCGCTATGAAGTAAAGAGTGTCACAGATGGGGGATATGTACAACTAAAGGATATGAAAGGAACAAAACTGAAAGGAATGATTAACATGAGTTGACTGAAACTATACAGGTATAGTCAACCTCCTAACTCTTAAAGGTTATAATGCAATGAGAAATGCATGTACATAGTGTACTATAGGAGAGATTAGGACAAAAAATTGATAAAAATAAATAAAAAGGATAAAAAGAAGGAAAAATAAATACAAAAACATAAAAGAAAGAAAATACAAAAGTATTGGGAAATACTGTGTGCAATGATAGTGGACTCAGCGCGAAAAAAAGAAAAATGTTTGCACACATCATATGGGTGACAGACAACAAACCACCAAGCACTAAGGAAAAAAAATCACAACAAAAATGCACGGCGCACTCAAAAATTTCAGTGCATCGGAAAAGGGGCCAATGGTTGGAAAAGTGAAAAAAAATTGTTAGGGAAAAATGGCATGAATTGGGGAATTTATGGAGTTAAATGAAGTGTACTCGACAAGATTCAATGCATTAATCATAGCCAGAGAAGATTCAAGGAATTCATGGCACTCTCTATATAAATGGGAAACGCGGGTAAAACAAGCTTTATTATGAAATTGCAAAGTTGCAGAGCTAGGGAGCATGCAAACGACAAGAAAATAGTCGAGTGCACAAAGAGAAACAGTCGAATATTACTCAAAAAAGAGGGAACTACCCATAATGTCACCTCTAAAGATTGGCGCATCAAGCTAAACTACAAGGAAAACCATAAGTAACCTTAGGTCACCACATGAAACCGCAGAAGCAGAGCAAGAAATGGTCCAGAGAGAAGGAATTTTCGATTTCGATGCAATTCTCTCCCTATAGGATGAACCAGTGAGATCCACACTTCTCGAGGAAGAATTACAAGTCCCAATGACAGTCGACATGGAAATTGATTTGCACAATAGTGCGTAGGGCCACAAAATAGTCGACGAAGGAAACCTACAACAACCTGTGAGGTCTGAAGTAGCCCAAAGAACAAATGGGGATGCCAATGAGCAGATAGAGGCTGCGGGGCCGAGACCACAACCTGGGGCAGGGTCTACACAGTAGCAGGAAGGGCTGGTAGAAGACATAATCAGGAAGCTAGACTCGGGCGCAAAAGAAAGAGGAGTAGAGGCGGGGACCTCTAGTGCACCCGTAAGGAGAAAGGGTAAATAACCTCTTATGCGGTCCCCGTGCAAGTATCCTGAAGCCCTAATCATATTACCACACATTCTAGAGGAAGTGCGGGCCATGCCAACACTATTGGGTTGCGTGGAAAAACTTAAATATGAAGACCGTGATGTATCTGACATCGGAAAATTCCATGAATTTGCGCAATAGGTTTATATGGAGAGTATAGGCACATGATCCTTTGGAGATCCCATGATGTAGCTAAAGAAATGGGTGGTAGGTCTAGCAAACACAGGGCTCCTAAACCTTATGGAAATTCCCCACTTTAGAAGGGGGAGAGAAGTGAATAACTGTGTCAAGCAGTTGATGGAAGTCCTCCATGGAGGCTTCCTATGGATGGAGAAACCCATCTCCATTGGCATGGAATTAATTGTGTTCATCACAGGTCTTCCATCTATGGGAGAAAGTCCCATGCAGTACCTAGATGAAAAAATGAAAGAAAATGCCTTAGCAAAGGAAATGAAGAAAACATACGAGATGGAGAGAGGCTGTGCAGGATCATAATCAAAAGAATTAGTGACGCGACCACCCGGATGGCCATAAAGCTCATGGCATGCAAACTTCTAAGGAAATGTCGCAAGGAGGAGGTCCATGTTGGGGTTGTCACAGCTGGAGCATAGTGCGCAAGTGGAGCCATGCTTAGTTGGGCCCCATACCTATTGAACATGTTCCTCGACGACTGTAAAGACGCACAGAACTTGGGAACAAAGTTCCATTACTCATGGTTGATGATCCTGATAGCATTAATCGGGTGGAGGGAGCCTCCATACTCATTCTTTTGCAAAAAAATAGGCCATTGTTGCGCAGTGCGGTATACATCAATGGGGAGCACTTCGGACCCCAAGAGAAGAAGTGGAAATGCGAGTACCTTTGTGCGGTATTTCAATGACATCCAGAAGAGAATAGCCAATAAATGTAGAATCACTCTGGAGGTTGTCACACATTATCATAGAAGGTATAACAAACTTTAGAGCTACATGCCACAACATTTGGATTCAAGCATGCAACGATCCAACGAAGGAATAGTTGCAGCTACGGTACTGCATCAAGGAAGAGGAGGTGGAAATGGAAATACACGACTGGAAAGATGACTAGAGGATCCCAGTCATTACCAAATAAATTCCAAAATGGAAATAGGTAGAAGCAGGGTCATCTAATACACCTACAGGAGACAACGTTCCGCCCAAGAAGCCGACAAAGAAGGGGAATCCCAGTCAGAAGCTGATGCAGAATAAAAAGGGGAGTGCTCCAAAGAAGGATGCACAGATAGGAAATAAGGACATTGCCTCGGCGCAGAAAATACAAGGAAAGGCGAACACATCGGCACAAGAAACCCCTTCGACAACCACTCCACAAGAAACAGGGCCACCCAAAAGGTCAAACATACGTACAGGGGAACTGCACAATAAGGTCAAGGCTCATAAACAATTTCTTGAGTACACAATTACTGAGGACAACTCCGACCTCGTTGCAGAAATAGTACAAGATCACACAACTGAGGATTTAGAAGAGGCCCAAAACCAACGAGGGATAATACAACATGAGTTGGTTGACATAAGGTAGGTCTTGGAGAAAATAAAAGAAGCACAAAGGCCTGAAAGGGGAACAAAACCTTTCCCCTCAGCGACAGGAATAGAGGAAAGGACCACGTTGAGAGAAGAACATAATATTCAGACCATAGCACAGGCAAGTCCAAGTTTTCAAATAACACCAGAGATGTTGCAGGTGGACGAGGCCACAACCTAGAAACCAGTTAAGGATCTGGCATAGTTACAATTGGTACTAGCAAAAATACCAACCAAGGAACTATACAAAATTCAAGTCAGTGTCACGCAAGAAGTGTAATTGTGTGCAAGGACATATGCGACAGAATTACAGGACACTAAGAATGGAAAGGATTCCTTGGAGATGGTATTCAAGCAGGTGAATATTGAAATAAAAGAGGAGAAAGAACACAAAGATAAGCTAGAACATGGATTGACAAAATTTTATGCTTGCATCCCAGACAACGCGCAAGAACCAGAGAAAAGTGTAGAGGATAAGATCATCCTTATCTCGCAGACAATTGACCAATACAAGTAAGAGATCGAGGAGCTCGAGAAGAGGCTTAACCCTATGAATCCTCCAAAGGTTCGAGAGTAGAGGAAACAAGAAGTTTCACTCCAAATATATGAGATGGAGAAACAAGCAAGCACAATAGAAGAATTATTTGACAGAGTTGCGCAATTATGGACCGTGCTGGAAGAGGATGAGAAGGTCCAATAGTGGGACCAATAAGAGGAGACAATCAGCGTAGCCATACAATATCTAAAACAAAGGAATAAAAAAATGAGAATAAAAGATCACTTGAAGGTCACTCAAGACATGAAGAAGTTGCAGACATATTTGAAAGTAGCGCAGATGCAGAAGCAAGAGAGACAAGCAGAGTTGGAATCCCTCCAAGAACAAGCAGCATAGATGATCGTGCATTTGGAGGAACAAAAACAAAATTAGATCATATGCACAAGAAGATAATGCAACATTGATGCAGGAGGAGATAACAACACAAATAGTGGAGGCGCCGACAACCAAAGCTGTGCAAATGAAAGGAAACGGAAAGGATCTAGCAGAAAAGTTCCTTATCTTGGACAGGGCAGTGAAGGGAGCATGCACAACCTGAGTGGCTCGAGATGAGAAACATGTCGGTGTTGGGGGCCTGTTGGGCACATGCCTATTTGAGTAAATACCCAATTTTGGTAAGGAAAGGCCTAATTTTGGAGAAGAACAAATGATAGGAAAAGAAACACGTGCGAGGAAAAGAAGCATGTAAAGAAGGAAAGCATGCAAGGCGCGCAGGGAGGAAAACCTAACCATGTTAGGGTTAGGGTTTTGGACAAAGAATTGTAACATCTATAAGCCTGTAAATTAGTATCAATAATACCCTAGGAGGTCTAGGTTAAGGTTGTTGAAGAGTTAGTCAATTCGATGCTATTGAGAAGTGAGAGACCGTTGATTAATGTAATAAGGCTATAGAAGAGTCAACTAGGCCAGATTTTAAGGGTTAGATCACAAGATGAGGAGCCTAGTGTAGTCTAGTCTGTCTCATAGAAGTTCTTGAACCTATTTATGCTTGTAAGGAAAAATATGTAATGCACACAACATCCTATTTTGCAGCGTTGGGATAAATATATGCACTATTAATTCCCACATTTAATTATCAACCGGGGCTCATAAGCTTTGAGGTGCAGGTGCAGGAAACGCAATATTGGAGCCTAGTCTATCCTAATCTAAAGCCGACAAAACAATATTCAAACCCACACTGCAACAAATTAACACTAAGGATTCATCACTGGGACATAGGAATAACTTAGTCCTATAAAGGTTTAGATCACAGTCTTTCATGCACTCAGAGTGATGTTCGTGTGATTAATCGTGAGTAGCTTACTTAAGTTTTTTTTCCTTCAATGATTATTTCCTATAGCGGATCCACACTTAAATGTAATAAAAGAAACAAGCAAACAAAAATGAAATTCACAATAGAAACTAACACCTTATGAAGAATTCCAATGAGGGAAGTCCATATCTCATGAGTTAGACCTTTAATCTGTCCGTTGGTGATTGAAGCTATGTGAAATTAAAGTGCAAGGAAGCCAAAGTACATAAAATAAAAAACTAAGTACATGAAGTGAAGTGTAGGAAAACTATGGGAAATCCAAATTGAAGCAAACTAGCGAAAGGAAATCAAACAAATAGAAAATAAAACTTATTTCAAACTATGTGAATGAAATGAAATGTGAATGCAAGAACCAAACCTAAAACACACAAAGCAAACCACTCAAACTATAGGAAGAGGCAAGCTGAATTTAAAATCAATCAATCAAACACTATATGCAATATAAAATCAATATATTTCCACAATCAAGTGCATCAGTCACAATGAGCAAGCATGGAAAGAAATGAAAAGGAATGGGAAAGAATGACAATGCAAAAATACAAAGTGGAAATAAATGGAATGTTTATGCAATGGAAAGAAATATCAACTCTGTAAAAGAAGCTAAAAACATAATGCTTATAAAAAATGGTTAGTCATATATGAAATCAAAAGAGGAAAAGAAGGATAGGTACTCTCTACAGACTGAAAACTTCAATGTAAAGCACAATAATCAAAGAGTAATTGAGAAGAATATGAACTTCTGCGATTGAAGAAAGATCTATATTTAAAGCACAACCAATTAAACAAAAGTTAATGTGTTGAATAAGTTGAGAGCAGGGAAAGTTCCTTGTGTGAACAATCATTAAAGTTGTGTAATTTAATGTGCATTCATCAATCAAGGAATGAGTAGATAAAAAGAGAGGACAATTCTCTGTCATGAAATGTAATTGTAGTGTGATTGGGCATTGATTCCACGCATATAGAATGAGGTAAAGAGAGGGGTCGATCTACTCTTGCAATGACTAATTATATTGCATGATTAAATCTGCAATCAATGGAAAAATCGTGTTGAAGGAAAAAGAGCAAATATGGAAGAGGAAAGTTAAGTATATGCAACAAATAAGAAAACTATGTTTTTGTGTTTTCTTTTATTAGTAAATGCAAACAAGAATATGTTAACATACTCTATTTTATGATGTTTTGGATAGTAAGAAACTAATGGGTGATTTGAATGGTAGATTTGATGTGCAAATTGGATGAAAAATCAATGATGATGGAGATAAATGCAATGAGGGGTTGTCCATAGTCTATTCAGCATAAAAACAGAGCATAGGAAGAATACACAGAAATATAAGCACACAAATGTGATAGGAGAGAATGCTAAATAAATTCAAAGCTCAATGTGATAATGTATTCAATTGGGAGGTTTACAATATGAGTTCTAATTAACATAACAATTGCAAAACTAAAATTACGATTCAAACCAGACACTCCAAACTGTAAATGAAATTCTAACCTTTAAACAAATTGAACAGTAAAAGAAAAATACATAAATGAAATGCTAACTAGTTAAGATACAAAGGGAAACATTCTTACCAATTTGAGGGCCCCTACCCAACAGGTAATTTTCTGACAAAAAGAAGTCAGTCCGCTTGAATGCACAAAAGACCAATTCTTTATTCCATCAAACTCAAAAAATTACAAGTCTCTTACAATCTTGGCATTGTTATGATGACACCTTAACATCCATTACAAAAGAATTCCCATAATGATAATTGTATTTCTCATAGCCCTGTGAGGCTTATTTATACATGAAAAATCATTGAGGATTGTATGGGACCGAATCCCAATGCTCATATTTCAAATTTACAATTTTAGATAAAATCCTAAAAAAATTGGGTTTTATTGTAATTTGGGAAGATTCAAGTTAGGGATCCACCCATATCTTCCAAAAAAATTCTGATTTTGAAAATATTCCCACACAATACTCAATTTTCCATATTCTAGACAAAACCCATATCTTAGAATTTCTATATCTTATACCATATGCACGAAAATCGAGGCACAAGTTGGCAGTTTGAGATTTTTACTAATTTTGGAAGAATCATTCCCCCTGAGTTGGAGGTACACACGTGCGAGCTGGGTGAATTCTGACACACACGTTCGCATGAAAACGTTGTTTTGGACAAAACCCATGTGCCCGAGTTTCTTCTTGAAACATTCAAAAATTCCAAATTATGTCTAGTACCAGATTAACACAGTTGGTACCAGATTAGAATAGTTAGTACCAGAATCTTGTAGCCAAGGTTTTAGTACCGGATGAACACAGTCATGACTATGGGTACCGATCCAATGCGATGGTAGTACCATATGGAGCTAGTACCGGAATAGGTGCAATCTGGTACCGGATGAAGCTAGTACTAGAAGAGGCGGAGAGATGGTACCAGAAGAGGTGGAGAGATGGTACCAGATGAAGTGCAGAGCTGGTATCGTATGGAGATGATACCAGAAGAGGTGAAAATATGGTACCGAATGGATCTAGTACTGGAATAGGTGCAATCTAGTACCAGATGAAGCCGATATCGGAAGAGGTGGAGAGCTGGTACCAGATGAACGCAAAGGTAGTACTGGATCACTGCAGAGTACTGGATGACATGGAGTGTGGGTACTGGATGACTATGCAGGTACCGGTTGACTGTAGAACCTTCTGGTACCATATGACTTGGAGTATCGGATGACTTGCAATGGACAATGCACTATAGGTACCGGAACATGTATAGTGCATATACCGGAACCTGAACAATACATAACATGTTGCTTGGACATAGAAACATAGGATTAAACCATCATCGACAAAACTATTGTATAATCATCCTTTTAATCACCAAAAATATGGAAAATTATGTATTAACCACATAGGATGAATAACAAGAGATAATGGAGGTTTATGGTGTAATTAGAGATATATTAGTGACAAAATGCGGGGAGAATGTGTAATGATAAATGTATTTGTATGGCGGAAAATATGACAAAACTAAAGCTCAACACACCTCCAAACCCAAGGATTTTCATGTCCTCATGCAAACAAGGTGAATAAATTATGATACTCTGCTTATAGATTTATGTGACATTGTTTCTTTTGTGTAGGTGTTAGTTCTTGTGGAATGACACATTGGAAACTACCGCAAATTGATTTCAAACAGAGAAACAAAATTATCAAAAAAATGGAGGACAGGTAGTGGATGAGGTATCAGAGTGATGGTGAATGGTGTGCATATGGAGAATGGTTTATAAAATGTTGGTGATGGTGGTCGTATGAACTTGGACATCAATTTTAAGACCAATATTTACTTTGTGGTTATTTTCTTGGATAGGAAACAATGACTTCATCCTCTTTTAGATGACTTAAGAATGTTTTATGATGTACGAAGAGAACACACTATAGATTTTTCTTTGTATTTGTATACCACATATTTCATTTTCATTACTTGGTGTTATCATCATAGTATATTGTTCATTACGACAAGTGGAGTGAAGATGGAGGGTTTACTGAGTAATTGTGATAATGCATAGTGGAGTGTGGAGTGGGTACTAGTGGTTATGTATCATGTTTTCCAAGTTCTTAGTAAATTAAAAATATTTGTACAAGTTTTACCTCAATTTACCCTTGCTTTGAATTCTAATGCATGTTGAAGTGGAAACTATGTAGAACAGGATGAAATGTCTGCAAAATCATGATGTAGACTGTTGAAATTTGAAGATGAAGTGGAGAAAAGTTGAGAACTGATGGATATCTAGGAGAGAGTTGATGAATGTTGATCTGTTGAGATTCCTTATGTCTCTCTCTCTCACCCCCAAACCCACTGGTTTGCATGTCCTCATGCAAACTCTCATTAACACACAAAATTTCTGCAAGCTGGAAGTGGACTATGTGGAACCGGTGCATGCTGACTGAAGGAGAGAAATGAAGTATGTCAGAGCTGAGAGCTTTTGAAAATATCCTTCAAAAGGTACCCTCGAAAAAGATTTAAATTTATGTATTGTTGTTACAGGAACCTACTGGTTTTTGTACCAGCAGTAGCGGAACAGAAAAATCTAAAAGAACTAAACCAATACTATTATTATGAGATAATAAATATGCATTTATGCCATGCTTAAAGAAACAACCAAAAATTAAACTTTATTCATTCTTGTAAATTTGGAAATGAAATTTATTTTAAAATATTACAACCATAAAGGAAATTTCTAAATTACTTATTACATACAATTTCATCAATCATTAACATTTGTATGCTCAAGAAACCATGTGAATTATGATGGAATATTTTTCCTCTCATCCTTGAACAAGAAAACATGAGGAGATAAGTGGTCTTTGATAAATGAGAAACCGATAGGAAACCAATCATCCCTATTTAATTTCTCAAAGAATCTTTGTCATTCAAGTGATATTGATAAAGTTCACATTTGAGTTTATTATACTCCTACACTTATGGGTCCCACCTCTAGGGAAATGACATCCTGGGTATGAATGACGAGGTCTTAAGACCATCTTACGAACATTCTAAAATGACAATTAGATGAGGTTCATTAGACTTTTGTTCAACCATTCATGCTTCTTCTTAACGATTTACAAAAGTATATTGTTCATACAGATAAATATAGATTAGGCATAATGAAAGACATCAAAATCAGAACCCATTGCCAACAAGCTTGTTCAGTACTCCGATGGGGTAATTTTGACATCTAAGAAATATCCTTCCTAGGCAGAATGCCCCATTGCCCATGAGCCTGTTCAGTACCCTAATGGGTTTTCCTAGTTATACCACAGGCTGATACCCGCTGCCAGCAGACCTGTTCAGTATCCTGACGGGTTAGCCTCTTACACCCATTTTCCATCAAAGTCTCTCTTTCCCAATATTTACCCTTAAGATAGAATTTATAGATTGCTTTTGCATGGGTGAATGAGGAAGCATCTTTGAAAACCTTTTACAGGATGGGATGGTATTGAGTTGGAAGATATTTTATAGATTGCCCATAAAATATTGTTCGTATGAAAAATATACTTATGTATCGAGATTAGTCGAAAGACATATCATGGTCAAACTTACTTAATGTGTGGTGGATGAGGCCATGAGAGAATGACCTAAAGGTGCCTCTAGTCCCCAATTTCATCTTCTCCATATAAGATTGTGTTCCCTTACAAGTAGAAGTTTCATTCACTCTCCTGCTACTATTTGATAAGAATGCTTGAATAACAAGTTCTGATATGAAACTAGTATGTACAAGTTACCGATGGGCATCATTATGCAGACCTTAAAGATTTTGTAAATCCCCATAATATTTTAAAGATTAGGCTTATGAGAAAATTTTATTATTAATAGTCAGAAATATGTATGTAACAAGAAGAATAAATATCTTAAGTTGTTTTGATTTTTGATGTTAGATCACCAATATTATCTTCATCTCATTTCATTTATTTGAAAAGAAACATGAAAAAATGTTTCATTTATTTAGAATTAGGTTAAATAACATGCAACTTTTACTCTATCCTATCTATGAACAAGAAATTAAATTTCACGTGTAAGAATATTTCCAATGTAACCATGTGCGTAACAGGTGTAGAAATACATTCATACTCGGGTTTGAAAGATAATCTTTAATGTATACCAGAATACGAATAACCAATTGCTTTGATGATGATGTGGAGAATTTTTGAAGAAGAGAGTGGTGCGTCAATATCGTTGTCGTCTGGAACCAATGTTCAATGTAATCTTGATGTTCTTGGTTCACTTCTTCATTTAGACCACTCTGCATGTCTCCCTCTATCATTCCACGCAGATCATCTTCTTTCGGATGGCTTGTCTCTTGGATGCATACTGGATCTGGTGATATGCATGTCCAGAACTCCTCGATCTCAGGTTCTAGTAGTTTCTCTCCAATGAATGATTCTTCAGTCTCCTCTACAGGCTTGAAAGGGTGATCAAATGAGGCTTCTATATATTCTTGTGGATGTAGCTCATGGAAATCTTGTTTTTCTATCACTTCTGGAGAGGCAGATAGGTTCTTGAATGTTGTCAATATTTGTTCTTTTTTCAAGGCAGAGATTGAGATCCCAGTTGCTACTAGGATGGAGAGAGTTCTTCCAAACTCTTGATCATATTTGAGTCCTTGTTGCTAGTTTATGGGTTCTGTTTCACACATGGATTAGTGTAGAGGGGGATTCTTACAGTGCCCGATATTTTTTTTAAATCCTAAGGAAACAAAAAGAATCAAACTAAAATAAAATGTAAGAAAACCAATTATATGCTTGAAGTGCCACCGTGCTACTAGGACCCTTCTGTCACCAAGTTATCTGCTCACACAAGTTATCTTCTCTTCTCATATATATATAAAATGGCTAATGCTAATAAAACACAAATTATAACTACTAAAAGGAAGAGGACAACCTAACTTGGGAGTAACCCCACTAAAGTGGATGTGTGGGATTTTCCCTCATGTCTTACCGTTTTCTCTCTGCCCTTAGGTCGTCCTTAAAATGACACCATACTTGCATGAAAAGAAACACACTTACATGAAAAGAAACACACTTGCATGAAAGGAACACTCAAGGATTTGGAGAAATAAAAGAAACATACCTATGCTCTAATCCCTTTAGAACCTCCCCGACAATGGCGCCAAAATGTTGGAATAAATATATGCACTATTAATTCCCACATTTAATTATCAACGGGGGCTCGTAAGCTTCGAGGTGCAGGCACAGGAAACGCAGGATCAGAGCCTAGTCTAGCCTAATCTAAAGACAACAAAACAATCTTCAAACCCACATTGCAACAAATTAACACTAAGGATTCATCATTGGGACGTAGGAATAACTTAGTGTTGTAAAGGTTTAGATCACACTCTTTCATGCACTTAGGGTGATGTTCGTGTGATTAATCATGAGTATCTTACTTAAGTTTTTTTTCCTTCAATGATTATTTCCTATAGAGGATCCACACTTAAATGCAATAAAAGAAACAAGCAAACAAAAATGAAATTCACGATAGAAACTAACACCTTAGGAAGAATTCCAATGAGGGAAGGCCATATCTCACGAG
>SNQJ01S0062537.1:101510-116204 GCA_010110895.2 Picea sitchensis
CACTGGCTTGTTGACTAGATATTTGAGGGTTGAATGATCTGTGAACATATTAAAGTGTTTCCTTGGTAAATAGTTCCTGAACTTTTGAAGTGCATATACCATAGATAGGTCTTCTCTTTCTATGGTGTTGTAATTCTTCTATGATTCTGACAACTTTATGCTTGCAAAGGCTATAGGATGGTCTAAATCCCTTGCTCATGGTTGTGCCAGAATTGCTCCAAGTGCTATGGCTGATGCATCTACATGCACATAAAATGTCTTTTCCCAATCTAGGAATACTAGGATAGGTGTCATGACCATAATTTCTTTTAAGGTGTCCAACCCTTGTTAACAGTCCTCATTCCACTAAAATCTTATATCCTTCTTCAGCAATTTTTCCATTGCCGCGGGAATTTGCATATACTCTTTTATAAATTTCCTGTAATAGCCTATATGTCCCAGTGTCTCTCTCAACTGGCGCACTGACTTTGGTGGTGGTAAATTTACAATGACTGCAATCTTATCAGGATCTATTAGCAAGCCTTGTTTACACACTATATCTCCCAACAATATTCCAAAAGGTGTCCCAAAAATGCACTTCTTAATATTCAATGATACCTGACATTTCCTGCATCTTTCCAACATTAGTATTAACACTTCTACATGATCTTTTAACATACTATATACAGTCTAGTCGTCTAGATATACTTCTAAAAATTGATGTATGAATTCCTTAAAAGAAGCTATGACTACTCTTGAAAATATGGTTGGTGCATTCTTCAACCCAAATGGCATGATTGTATATTAGTAGGATCCCCATTCTGTATCAAAAGTAGTCTTATACTTATCCTCTAGAGCTATTTTGATCTTATGGTAGCATGAGAATCCATCGGTAAATGAATATGCTTACTAGCCTCCCACATTCTCTAAGACTTCATCTGTAAAAGGTGTAGGAAAAGGGTCATGTAAGAAAGCATCATTCAATTTTCTCAAACCTACACAGATCCTTATTCCCCCTTGTTTATTTTCTTGAATTACCATATGACTTATCCATTCAGATTCCTCTACTGGTTTTATGATACCATCTTCCAAAATTTTGTCAATGTATGCTTTCACTTTCTACTTGTATACTAGATTCAATATATAAGGTCTCTTCCTGACAGGTCTTGCCTCAGGTTTAAGAGGTATTTTCATCTCTCCTATCTCTCTTTCTATGCATTTCGTCTCTGTAAAGGTCTTTGGGAAGAATTCATTGTATTCACACAGTAACTCTGTTATTCTTTTTGTTGTTTGTTCATCCCAATAGTCTCCAATACTTGTCATTTTAAGACTGTCAGTTGTCCCAATGTTGACTTTATTCACTTTGATTGGTGCATCAAATACTTATGACTCCATAGATGGACCTTCCACCTCTCTTTCTCCTTCAGTTTATGTAATATGAATGTTGCACAGATCATCTTCATATGGTGCTTCCTCTCCACATGATAGCACGACAGTAGTTCTTTGATTGTCTGTCTATTCTCCTGTTGATATTATGTCATGATTTCAACCTTTGGTTCATCAATAAATATCACACCTCTTATCTACTTTAGTGTTGAATCAATGTTGGGGTTCTCATGTTCAAATGAGAAGGTTACTACAAAGTTATGTTTTAAGGTTGTCCATTTTTTAGTGCCTCTGCGCATCTCCTCGTCTACATACCAGTTCTCTGGGATTCCTTCCAATGTATGGATGAAGTGATGAGGCCATTCTTCTAGTGGTCTCATCCTTCATTGTGTTATGCACTTCTCCAAGTGTTCTGCAAGTTTTCCTTTCCCATCACACCTCTACATTTTATTGCTCCCCTACTGCGCGCCAAATATGATGCTCAGTAATCATTTACATTGGTACCAGTCCTGAATTTTTTCTTTGTGTGCACCCTATTGTCTGGAAAGTGTTTCCTTGAGTGAACTATATAGGGATAAGAGTCTATAATTTTCCAATACTTTGTCTTCATATTTTGTTAGAAATTCCTCTAATTCATTTACCCCATGAAAACTGGGAGGTTATCTTATCTCTGTACCAACCCATCTTGTTGCACGGTCTATTCTTGTGCACTTTCTTGTGGAAACTTCATGTAATCGTTGTTTCCAATTCTCCAAACCTGTATCTAAGTCAGAATCACATGAAGTGATGCTTCTTCGACTGAGTACCCCATTTTCAGTTGGGTTAACATAATATTCTTCGGGTGTTTTGGTTCTGTACAACCGGTTTATTTCTTCTAGATATAAACAAGTGGGTTCTACAAACCTTTCTCCTTTTGAAGGGTGTAATGGTGCAATTACTCTATATTCACATGATTCAAACGTCATTTTCCTTGTCTTAAGGTTGATTATGGCCTGGTTATCAAATGCCCAATCTAATCCAAGCAATGTTGGATAAGGTGTTGTGCCATCTACTATCTCAATTACTTCAAATTTTGCCTTAGTGTGCACTACATCCAAATCTATTGTCACACCTTTAATCCTTCCAATTGGTAGAAATCTATGTTGATTTGCTAATTTCAACTGGACAAGTGAATAGCCTAGTGTGGGTTATCCCATACACTTCCATGTTTTCTTAGGTAAAACATTTACTTCAGAGACTAAGTCTAGTATAATATCCCCCATATTTAAGTCCCCAATATTAGCATTAAGTTTGAATTCCCTGCTTGTCCTCCTTCTTGTATGGAGGTGATTGATCGTTTTCTTCTCTAATTTCCCCTCTACCTCTATGTTACATATTTATAGCATATTTTGTAATATTTTGACATATGATGGATCCTTTAATAACTTAACATAGGATTGCAGATTTTTTTTTATGTTACTTACTTGCTCTAAAGGTTGTGCTTTACTGGTGTCGTCCATTGAGGAGGGAATTTCGTATATTGGTACATTATGAGTGTGTTGCGCAGTTGATGTAGATGAAACATTTTGTTTGATAAACTCTTGTATTTCCTCCTTGAATGTTTCCTTTTATTCTCATGCATCAAATTGCTTCTATGGTTCAGTATTCTTCATCACCCATTGGTGTTGCGTTGGATCTCGTCTCACTATGTCAGCTCCTGTCTTAGCTCCTTCACGCATGAATATATTGATGTTTCTTCCATCATCCCTGGCTTCTGCAGAAATCCACTATACATTCTAGTTGTTTTGGTTCCTTTTTTCTTGGATATTCCCCAAGAGTATTGTACAATCTTTTGTATCATAGTCTGTTGCGCCACAGTACATAAATGTCACTGGTGGAAGTGGACATTCCCTTGAATAATGTCCTAGTTGTTGGAATTTTTGGCACATTACTGGACCTCTGCCTCATCTAAATCCTCCACTACCTCATCCTCCACCTATGTATCCAACTTGGTCTCCTCATGGTGTGTTGTACTAAGGTACCCGGTTATACTACGCGGGGTTATATTGTGGTTGCACAGTGCTGTATTGTGGCTACGCAGTGTTATATTGTTGTTGTGCATTGTTATATGGAGGTGGTACTTGGTTAAACTGAGGTGAAGATTTCCCTGTCATCATTTCTTCTTGCACCCTATAAGTATCTGAAGCTCTTTCCCTCATCAACTCCATCGTCCTACAATCTTTTTCATCATGACCCACTGACTTTCATAAATTGCAGTATGAGCTCGTGGGTATTGTATAATATTTCTGCATCATTGGAAAATTACATGGATCATGCCCATGCATCTTACATATATCGTACCATGGTCCTCCTATTGGCAAAGGGTTTGGTATTGTTTTTTCCATGTACTGCGCGAAAGTTGGACATTCATTCTTATGGTGTCCTTTTGTCCTGCGTGTGTTAGACCAAACGACTTTTGTTTTCTCTTTTCCCTTATTCTGGTTAAGTTAAAATGTTAGGTTCTTCAGATGATCCTTCAACTCCTCTATTGTTGGATCTATCTCCTGATACTAGTTTTCTTCCAAGTGTAAGGCTGTTTTCAGAACCTCTTCCTGACTTTGGAACCTTTTTTTTCTTAATGGGTATTTCAAATGTGGTAGCAGTGAGTTCACAAATAAGTGCCTATGTTGCATGTCAGTAATTTCATACTTGAACTTACCTTTCAAGTATTTAAACCTCTGATCAATTTCCTAAAAAAAATCACTTGGTTTTTTCTTGATTTCAATCATTTCTTTCATTTATTGATCCTATGATCTTGGCCTCTGAAATTCATTGATCAATAGTCTTTTCACATCTGCAATGGTCCTTGTTTCTCTTGGTGGACTGTTTACATCTAGGCTTGTGTACTAGTCCATTGCATGGTCTGTTAATGTAATAGATAACTACACAAGTTTCATATCCTCATATGTGATTTTCTTTGCTTCCCAAATCTTCTCACAAATGAATAAATTCTTTTTAGGGTCCTCTGGTGCCTCTCCCCAAAATTCTGGTAACCTGATTGTGGGATCATGTCCTACCATTTTTAACTGTGTTGAAATACTACCTCTGTGTGGTATAGATATTTGACTAATGCTTTCTGAACTAGCTCCACCAGTTGATGCTCCTTGACTGGATCCTTGTCTTTTCATTCCTCATCCACTAAAACTCATTTGTCTAGATGTTGGTTTTCTTTCTGGTGTACTAGTCACATATGGGGTTATAGGTTCCACACTGACTTTGATTTGGATTGGAGTTATTCCTTATGTTCCTACCCTTGGACCTCTTGTTTTCCTTTCATAATTTGTGCACATGATTTCCTTAATATTATCCATAGCCCGAAGATCCTCTAACTCTTCCTAATCACCTGCCAAACCCTCTCTATCAGCTATGTCTCTCTTATTATTATTCATCTTATATTGGTAGGGTGCTCCACGACGTGTATTTCCAATTTTTGTCAGTATCTTCTTTATATGGTCTTTTTCCATCGTGATTGGGTGCATGAACTCCTTCTTCTTTCCCTTATCCATCTCGTCCTCTATATCTCCACCTCTTGTTAGTGCTTCTCCCCTTCCCCCATGCACGTAGGGAAGTTTAGTTGTATGATTCCATGGTCATCACACCATCGTTATACAATAAAATCTTGATTGAAGTATACAATGATCTGATACACCTACCTCTAGGTCCTTTGAGAAAATCATGCTCCGCTGCACTGTAAGACTTCGCAGTATCTACTGCAAATTCGGTGATAAGCCCTGCAACAATATTGTCTAACTAGAAATATACTACAGCATAAATTTGTTGTTAACTTGTTGTAACTGAGAGATCTCCATAGGATACCACTCCAAATATCTGATTTGATTTGTAGGGTGGTTATATTTTAAACTCAATATCCATGCCTGCAACACATGTGGGAAATCACAAAAAAATACCTCATGCAAGTCGCTAAACATGTATTTATCAATGTATTTGCGCGGTGTTAATTTCGGGTTTCTATTACCCTTCTGCGTAAACTCAAGTTCCTTTTTTTTCAACCATATTTCGATCTCTGCCTTTGTTGGATTCCATGGTATGAACATTCCCTTCTATACTTTCATTCTCTGCGTGATTCTTTCACAGATCATGTCCACTCAATCCCATGTAGTTCCATCCGAAAATAGAACCATTTGTTGGTTTATATCTCTCTTCTACTTCTTGGTCTGACTCGGGTTCATATCTAAACATGTTTCCAACAAAACCCTCTAAAAATATAGGCCCTCCTGTTAAAGTAGAAGGAAACACAATGCACAAAGTGCATTGCGCAGTCTCACCTGAGATAGATTTATGGGTGACTGTAATGCTCAAGTGCTTGTAGTCTAGGAATGAGTGGGGATCTGGGAGTGTATTCGATCTTCTTCATACATTTAACATATTATCCATTCATACTTTCTAGGATTCATTCATCTTTTAGGCCATGCATGCATTCCAAACAATGTAGTTTAACAATTCATTCATAAATCACTCATTGACAGAAGGTAGATATGATCAATCATTGATAGAAAGTAACCATGCATTAACCATCTCATATAACACAGGTTTTACCATGGTTCACCCCCTCCTGGGCTACGTCCACAAAGATTTGGCTTCTCTTCTCTTTTATTAGGTATGCTGCAAAATAGGGTGTTGTGTGCATTACATATTTTTCCTTACAAGCATAAATAGGTTCAAGACATTCTATGAGGTGGAATAGACCACACCAGGATCCTCAGCCTATTATCTAACCCTCAAAATATGGCCTAGTTGACTCTTCTAGAACCTTATTACAATCGACAGTCTCTCACTTCTCAATAGCATCGAATTGACTAACTCTTCAACAAGCTTAACCTAGACCTCCTAGGCTCTTATTTATACTAATTTGTAGGCTTATAGCCATTACAATTCTTTGTCCAAAACCCTAACCCCAACATGGTTAGGTTTTCCTCCTTGTGCGCCTTGCATGCTTTCCTTCTTTGCATGTCGCTTTTCCTCACACATGTTTCTTTTCCTGTCAGTTTTTCTTCTCCAAAATTAGGCCTTTCCTTACCAAAATTGGGTGTTTACTCAAAATAGGCGTGCACCCAACAAAATAAGATGGCAAAAGTCAAGTAAATGATGCAAGAGATAAGATAGCAATTACTAGTGAAACTCAAGTATGATACCACAAGAATTTAACAACATTTAAAGGTTGTTTGATGTAAGTATTGAAGAGATATTTATGCATCCTTATGGTTGTATCAAACAAGTTTCCCTACAGAAAATTCCAATCACAAAACTTGAAAGTAAATCACCCAAAAGAAACACAATAAGTAGTATATTAACTTGGCATCTTTCTAGCTAAATTCGACGGTTAGAACATGAGAAAATTTAGAAAGTATGAAGTGATTTTCTGCAGCCCTAATGCTTTTAGTTTTAAGCTATTACATCAGAAATAGATCCTTGGAGAAACAATATTCCCTAGTGGCCTTGACAAGATTTTATCATGCATAAAATATTCCAACTCAAACAATTTCAATATCTCATAATTCTACATATCCCAATGCAAAATATTATTTCCTTTAACTATTGGGTTATGGAGTATTTAAAATGAAAGAGCTATTTTTGCTACTTCCTTGGAGGTGTAATCCCTTTTACTCCCCAAGGAAAGAAAAAAACCTAGGAGGGAGTAAACCCTTTTACTTCTCCTAGTATTCCCTTATGCAAAAAATTATTCTAAGACAATTATGATGGGATTAGTGTGGTTGTATTCCCTTATACTCCCAAAAATCTTAGCAAATTAACCTTGTAACCAAGAAAAGAAGAAATAACAAGAGACATTCCTTACCTAGTCCAAGCATTAACAATATAAACTCCTTTTAATCAAGAAAATCTACCACAAAAGGAAGAAATAGTCTCCAAGAAATATAGTGCCTTACTTCTTCATCCAATATCCAAAGCAATTCACCACAAGAGATAGTAGAAAAAGAGATAGATAAAATTTTCCAAAGAGGGCGCAAATTCCATCCAAGTATCCTCTCCAAGATGGGAGAGTTATGATAAAAATGAAATAGAAATGATCCTTATTGATACAAATCCTCCTAAAAGTGTTTGTCCACTTAATTTTAGGGTAACCAAAAATAAAGGGGTCAACAACCCTTACTTTTCCCCTTCACATTATTAAATTCAAATTAAACTTTAAAAATGCACATAAGAAACCCTAAAGGGACGTCAACCTTCTAGAAGGTGACATTTTGATACTTTTTGAAAGTTGTTGGAGTTGAGGATGGAAGTCGTTGGTACTTCTAGGGACTCCCTCTCATGTGATAGGATTTCATACTTCAATCCATACTTCCTCCCATCAAAATTTTCCAAGTTTTCATCATCAATAACTCCACCACCAAAACCCTATCCCTAGGGTGATGCCAATCTCCTCAAGTGTGATGTTTTGGCCTCAAGAGAAAAATGTTGGGTTGGAAATGGGCTAGGATAGATCATCCAAGGTGTCTTTCTTGCCTCCAAAGGCTACCATCATCATCCGGTGTGTGGGCCATGGTATCCAACCTATGGGATTCAAGCCCCAAGGAAGCCCAAGCTAGGCATGTTCTTCCAAATATGTCCACCAAGCAAGATCTTGCAAAGACAATGAATACACCCTCCAAGTATCTCAAGTCAAATGCATCATGACAAGTAAATTGATTCAATAAAATATCCACTCAAGAATGTGCATCAAAAACCACCTCATCAAACTAAACAATTTCTCAAAGACGCTATGCAATTTTCCAAGTTTGTATATGGGAGGGTTGAGAAAGTGACCTATTGGATGAATAATACCTCAAGTTTAGGAGTGTTTTCCAAGGGGATCCCTCCCCAGGCCATGTGGATAAGGTGAAATGGATGGGGTAAATACTTTTGGGCATGGGTTTCATGGCATACAAGATATCGTAGTGTCTCATTTATGGGTTCCCCTGTAGAGGGTGTGTTTCACCTTCGTTTTGAATGCAACCTTTTTCCAAGCCCATTTATGCATTTGTTTCTGTTAATATGTTTCTAGGTTGAAGCCAAGGTGGGGATTCTACCTAAGAATGAAAAATAATGCCCACCTTGACTCTACCATGGTCACATTATGCTTCCCCAAGTTGAAGAAAATGTGTGGGGCTTCTACCTAAGCATGAAAAACATTGCCTACACACGCTCTACCTTGGTTGGAATTTTGTATTTTTTATTTTTTACGGGTCCCATTAGTTTATTATGAGAGAAATTTCATTGTTCTCGAGATCCTTGGGTGAGCATCTAGAAGGCCTATGATTTGATTTTATCTTTTTCCAGCTACAAGCCTTTGGGCCTTCATCCCCTTCTTCCTATGAAATGAGGGGCAATCCCTTCTAGGGTCAGTACACCCGAAAATCCAAAAATATAAGGAGATGAGGGGATGAAGTGTGGAAAATGGTTAGCATGGTAGGGAATGGAACAATGACCTGTCAAGGGTATCTCTCAGTAGAAAAACTATCCCTAAGGGTGAGCACTTACTAGGGAACAATTTCAACCACCAAGGTGAAATAGAGAAAATAGAACAATTTACAAGCAAACGTTACAAATCAAAATCATTTTTAAATGGAACAAACTCAAATGCCTAAAATATTGAAATGACACTCACCATAATTCCTAACTTGTACCTCAGGGATTAAGACCCAATGTCTTATGGAAGCTATTTGATGTGGTGGATACCCTCATGATGAACCTAAGACCTATGGTGGTGAGGTGGGTATTTGTCTTTGCAAGCGGACGATGTCATCCATATGACTCTCATTACTCCATGTCTACAACCCAAGGGCCTTGAGACATCATCTCCTTAGTTATCCATAAGAAATGGGGATAACATCTAGCTCCTACTTGGAAACATGTAATCACCGTAGAGTGCATGAGAACCATAACATCTCCTGGTGGATATGTGCCTATATTGAAACATACAAACGTAAAATCAAGGGTGGTTCTATCACTCTTCATCCATATACATCAAACTCAAAACTCAAAAATAACAACTAATCTAGAAAAGAAAGTTTTAGCATTTTTTCAAAAACTTCTAAACTAAACATGTGATATGATGAAATCAAAATGAAAGTAGAGAAAAATGAAGTGTAGCTAAACTACCATGAGAAATAAAGATGCAAATGCAAGAAAGCGAGATGACCTGCCTACTTACCTGGGGCCCTGAAGATCAAGTGATGGGTAGTGTCAGATGAAGTCATACAACCAATGCAACCACTTGCTCAACATATCACCCAAATGATTTCCCATGTGATTAATTATAAAACATATCAAGGACAATTTAAGAACACAATAATCATGGATATGAAAAATCATATAATCAATCATGAAAATAAAATCATGGAGATGGGTGGGAGGGAGGAGATCTTGTTGGAAAGAGAAACCACAAACCTGATCATCCCAAAAATCCTACTTGAAATGATGGCCACAAGCTTGATCAACCCACTTTTGAGTAGGACTATTGTATATAGACAGTGGATCATATTCATATTCACTTAGAGCACCACTTCTTCCTGATTATTGAGAGGAGATGAGAGGTCGAAAGAAAACTCTATGGATTCCCAAAGAATAACAAAAGAAAGGGATAACCTCATATTGGGAAAAAGAAATCCTTTTGCTACTAAAAAAATGTTTCCCTTTCATTTGCATATCCTTGAAAAGTGCCTTAGGATGAAAATATTTTTTCTCTACATTATCAATCTTTGACTGCTCTGGGATGACTACGTCTTTGTATCCATCAAAATATGAGCACAAAGGTGGTTGTAAATATTCATAGAACAAATCTGAATCCTCAAAAGAGTATGAATCACAACTCACAAGGGATGACCGAAAGTCATTATGAGTGTATGGTGACAAGTCATCCTCAATTGGATGGAACAAATCTATGACCATATCATCATCAGTATGAAAATCATCTGAATCATATGCACATGAATACTAGTCTTCTGAATATGACAATGCATCCCTCTTTTCTAGAAAACCACTCTCAATGTCGTAAATGGGATCTCTATCAAAAGTGAATCCAATATCCCATCTACATCTCCCGATATGTATGAAATCATCAAGGTTTTGATCAACCATGTCTGAGAGGTCCCTCGTGGAACCATCAACATCCTTTGGACTAATCACTTCTTCATCTTTATGTGCAGGAGGAAAGCAAGGTTGAGAAACTTTAACTTCGTCAAGTGAGAGAATGGGAATTGATGTCTCATCTGGATTCTCAGTACATGGAACTTCATCATAATTATTATTTTTCTTCATGACATCCCCTTTTATGGACATACTCATCCAGTGCCTCTTCATCATAAGGGGATTAACCCTCAATGCATAATGCTTTGTTTTCTTTTTCCAAAAAGGAAAACTCTCATTCTTCTCATCATTGTAGACTTGCTCTTTGACATGTGATGTTTTTTCAAGATCATGTACTTCCTTGGAGTCTTCCTCTATGTAGATATGTTCTTCAGTGAGAATATCCCTTACATGCTCAATCTGATCCAAAGGAAACATCCTTTCCTGAAAAGAATCCTCAAGGTCACTAATAGTATCTTCAAATTGTTGATATTTCAGTCCATAACTCTTGAGAAATTATTGGATAAAGATAATTAAGTCCTTTGGGATGCAAGTATTCTTAATCAAATCTCTTTATTTCTCATTTAGGGATAACAAGAACGATTACGTCAAAACATCTTCCTGGTTTATTTGATACCAACGAAGGAAATCAATAAACTTGGAAACATATGTAATGATTGAACATGTATTACCATCAAATTTTGGGATGTCATCCCATGCTTTCAGTAGGTATTCATCATATACCTCCATGGTTCAGAAGATGGAAAGAGTAAATAGGGAAATGTGGGTTCTTGGGTTGTGGATTCTCGAGATAAACCTAGAAATTTCATCAAAGAAAATGGGAGAGGGAAATTCCCTCAGGTGGAGTCGCCAGGAAAGTTATGGGTAAAGGATTTGGGATTAGAGATTTCCAAGATGTTCTTAGGGCACAAAAGAGGATTCAGAATCATCCCCGACAACAGTGCCAAAATTTTATCGCACAAACTGTAGGTTGGGAAAATACTAAACCAATCCAAGATATGGCAATAACTGTGGGAGATTCTACCGACTGTCACCTTAGATACACCCTCCCTTTGCTTTAGTGAAGGAGAAATACAACATAAGGGGGGAATCCCGGGTGACCCTAGGTGGAAATGAGATGAAAATTGAAGTAATGGGAGATAATTCCCCTATAGGTCAACATAAGAAGTAGAGGATGGCTTGAAAATGAGTCTTGCAAATGGAGGATGGTTTCCAAAGACTTGCATACCTGCACCGGAGTGTTACACCTACCTGAGATAAGAAAAATAACCAAGATACAAGCTTGAATGTCAAAGGGACAAGAAAGTGAATCTTGGTATCCTAAATTACAGAAGTTATATATATATATATATATATATCAACAATGGAATCAATTGTTTACTGTTGAAATAACCATCAAAACTATTAAGTAATTATTGAATAATTAAGCATTGAACCAATAGATAACTTTCCAATAGTACTTTAGCACAAGTTCTGATGGTGAATTAGAGCTACTAAAAAACATGTTTTCAAGGATTTTTTAGAGCATACAAATGGTTGTAGCAAAGATTTTCTACAAAAACAACCTTTACCCCAAGAAACTAGCCAACAACTTTCCCAACAATAGTATCAAGTAGATAAATAATAACAACTTGCCAACTATTTTCAATGGTAAAAGAGTGAGAAATTAATCTTGAAAAAGAGAGTTTGTAGCAGCCTTAATGGCTATATAATAAGTTTGTAACATCAGAAAGATATCTTTGACCAATCAAAATGGCCTAGTGGCTCAAGCAAGATATTAAGGAAAGGAATTGATTCCACTTCAAACAAATTCAATATCTTGTAAAATCACACATTTCAATGCAAGTAATTTATTTCTTCAATTAAAAAAATTATTAGTGCCTTGCCAATGGGTTATGGAGTCTTGAGTTTAAGGCTAGTTTTGCAACTCCTCTAGGTCTATAAGCCCTTTTTCCCCTTTACAACTTTAATTCAAATTCAATTTTAAAAAATGAACATAAAGAAACCCTAAAGTGATGTCATCCCTCTTTAGGATGACGTTTTGGGATTTTTAACAACTCATTGATATTGAGGATGAAAATGTTGGGCCTCCAAAGGATCCTCCTTCATGCAATAGGCTCATCTATGTCATGCAAAGGGTCTTCTTCCTCCAAAAATTCCAAGTGTCCATATTCACCACCAAAACCTATCCCTAGGGTGACATCAAGCCCTCCAAGTGTGACATTTTTTCTTCAAGAAGAAACACGTTGGGATAGTAAGGACTAGGATAGATCCTCCAAGGTGTTTCTGAGGCCTCCAAAAGCTATCATCATGATCTGGTGTGCGGGCCATTGTTGGTTGTGGAGCCTGATTATCTTCCTGATTCAAATGTTTGTTTTAGTCATGCTTGGACCCCATTCCCTAACAAGGGATGTGGAGGGGATTTCCCCCAAAAAATTGTCGCTAGGGGGTCCAAAGGGGGGGGGCAATGAAAATTTTTGTAGCCCCCCCTAGTGGGGGATTCGGGAGAAGTTCCCCCGAAGAAAAAATTTGGGAAAAATTGCCTTGTAAAATATTGTAATTTCGTAGTCAATCTGGATTGTTGATTATAAGGTCACAGATCTGACGATAGAAATTATTTTAGGGATTTTTTTCCTAGAAGTCAACCCTTTCTTATGAGGGAATTGTATTACGGTTATTTATTATCATGAATATTGTATTCTAAGAGAGGATAATGTGAGAGAAAGAAGAAGAAGTTACAATGGGTGTGTTGTAGGTTGTATCCCTTCATTTTGCTGGATAATAAAAAGGAAGGACCTAGAAATTTATTTGGTGGATGTATCCCACACTAGGTGAACCATGTATATCTGTGTCTCTATTGTATTATGTATCTTATGCATTTTTATTTCTGTATTTATTTTATGTTATTGCTCCACGATCATGTTTTTCTAACAATTGGTATCAGAGCAAAAGGTAACTCACAGGAAAAGAGGGTTCCTAGTTCGAGTGGGAGAAATGGTGGAAGATGGAAAGTTTAGGGTCGATAAATTTAATGGCCAAAACTACCAGTTATGGAAGATGCATATGGAATATTATTTATATCAAAAGGATCTATTCCTACGATTGGGCGGAATAGAAAATAAGACAACGACCATGAAGGACGAAGAATGGGAGGTTCTTGATAGAAAGGCACTAGGAATGATATGGCTGAGCCTGGAAGCGTAGATGGATTTCAATATTTCAAAAGAAAATACAATGAAGGAATTGATGGATGCATTGGATAAACTGTATGAAAAACCATCGGTGTCCATTAAGGTATTTCTAGTGAAGCAATTATTTAATATGAAGATGTCAGAAGGTGGGTCTATTGCAGATCATTTAAATGAATTTAATATGGTTACTAATCAGCTAAGTTCTGTAAAAGTGGACTTTGATGATGAGGTCAGGGATATTCTAATCCTATGCTCATTGCCAGAAAGTTGGAAGGACTTGGTCATGGCTGTAAGTAACTCTATATATGGTTCAAACACTTTCAAAATTTATGATGTTGTTGGTGTTATCCTTAGCAAGGAAATGCAATGGAAAAGCATAGTTGAGACATCAGGTAATGCGTTAAACATGGAGAATAAGAGAATTCAAAAGGATAGAAGTAAGGGATTAGGGAACCGCAGGAATTCTAGGAAGGGAAGATCCAAATATATACTAGGAAAAATAAAGTGTTGGAATTGTGGAAAGAAGGACATATGAAGAAAGACTACAAAGCTCCAAAGAAACAAAGAGATGGACAACAGGAGAAAAATCAGGAAGCAAATGCAACAGGTGATGTGTTACTAGATGCTTTGATTCTTTCTGTAGATAATATTTTTGAGTCTTTGGTATTAGATTCAAGGGCTTCATTTCATGCCATGCCTCATAGGAAATAAATTCTATATTATGTTCAAGGTGATTTTAGACAGGTTCAATTGGGTGATGATGCACCATGAAAAATTGTTGGAATGGGAAAGGTAAAAATAAAGCAAAATAATGGAAACCAATGGTTGTTGAAAGAGGTAAGACATGTTCCAAATCTAAGGAAAAATATAATTAAACGGGGAAGTTGGAAAGTAAAGGTTGTGTATCTATATTTATAGATAAGGTGTGGAATGTCACCAAAGGATCATTGGTGATAGAAAAAGGAGAGAAGGTAGGTACATTGCATTTATGTAC
>SNQJ01S0062538.1:28501-39897 GCA_010110895.2 Picea sitchensis
TATAGAAACAATACATAATAATCAAGATCCAAAAGAAATGGATCTGAAAACCTCCTCATCTATGTTTAGTTTCTTGTTTCAAATAATCAAGGAGAATATCCAATCTGATCTCCAATTCGAATTGATGAGGTGGCTTGTCAACTACTGTCCATGAGATTTTTCAAGAAAACAAATCCGGTAAATTCCTGAAAAATAGGGTCCAACAATCAATTCGAATCTCTTAAATGGTAATAGCTGTGTAAAAAATGAGAGAGGTTTTTGTGAAGGGGAATGTTCCCAAAAAATATGTATTTTGGTTTCATCAATTGCATCTCCAGATGTTCTGCAACCTCTCTTGAAGAAGAAGACTAAAACAGGTAAAAATAACAGAGTATTTCTTGTAGCTTTATAAGAAAATTATCCCTCAAAGATCAATTCGAATATCTTAAATGGTGATAGTTGTGTAAACACTGAGAGAGGTTTTTGTGAAGGGGAATGTTCCCAACAAAAACCTCTTTTGGTTTCATCAAATACCTCTCCAGCTATTCTGTAACCTCTCTTGAAGATAAAGACTATAACAGGTAAAAAACAGAGTATTTCCTGTAGCTTTCCGGTTCTTCTTTTAATGATTCTTTATGTACTGGGGACATTCTTGTATTTCGTTTGATATCTATTTTTGCATATTCAGAATGGTATTCTATCACTATGACACTACTAAACATCATCTGATTTGTAATGATGGTCTGCTACCCATGTCTTGATGTCCATGTTCTTCATCTTCCAGGCAAGAAAACAGAGTATAGGCTAGATGTAAAACCGAGCTGTTGTAGGAAGCTTTAAGTGTAGCCTTGTGTTCACCAATGAGAATTTGGATCTCTTCATGTTCCCTACTTACAATAATTTCTTGAAGAACAAGCAACTCTTTCTCTTTCTCAATCTTTCCACTCATGAACTTGCATGGAAGCTAAAATATTTCATAAGCTATCCCATCATTTCTCACAAATCTCTCACTGATAACTTCAACAAAGTTTTCTTGTATGACCACTTTTGATTTCCATTCTACCTGTGCAACTAACAGTAGACCAAATGAATATGATTTGGGTCCATCATAATGCATCATGCACCTTTCTGGAGTCATGGCAGACAAAACCCCACAATCTGCGAAGATACAAATCTATCCCTAAGATAATGATTCCAGGGGGCAGTATCTCTGTTCCACGAGGGTTTTCTCATCATGTTTCCATTTTTTTAAAAATTCTAAAACCCTGACAACCCCTTGACATTGAATATATCATGGCATCATCTGGAGACAGGTAAGAAAACTTCATATTTTCCAAACAAATGTTATCACTGGTGGATTCTGGATGCTTTGCTTCATCGATTCCTTATTACAAACCATGATTCTTTCCCCCTCTTATGATTTGCAGGTTGTAGCTTCAAGTATGAAACAATCATATGACAAGCTTCTTCGTGCTTCGATTGTTGAGCAGATGATATAGGAGATGAAAAATTCTTCTCGCGATTCTGCTTAGCAATTTTGCTTGTTCATCTATTGGCCGTCTCATACAATGTGTTATGCAATGGGGAATTACCACAGGGGTTTTCCATGATGTCAAACCCATTTAAGCACTTGCAGAACCTAGAACCGACAATGATTTGGATTTTGAGCTTGAGCACTAGGTGATGGAAACCCTTTGTACTGTGTTCCCATGTTGTCAATAACCAGAATGCCTGAATGTTCACTTTGTATTCTCCATGAAATTGGGCGTTCAATTGGGTGTTCTGTGTGTTTGATATCTCATGATGACTCGACTGGGCTTGCACGCTACTGTTGATGGTATTGTGGACAGGTTTCAACCAGAGGCAATATTTCACCTTCATGATGAATGCCAATTATCAGAGTAGATGGAAATGACTTCTGTTTGCAAAAACTAATTCTTCGAGAACAGATGGCAGTGGTTTCTGTTGATAAGACAAATTGTCTTCAGCCAGGATAACTCCTCCTTGTTGTGGCTCAATGTGGTGCTAGTCTTTGGCTTGACTTGTGCGTTGCTTTTTTAACTGTGTGTTAGGGTTTGAAGATTGCATGAGCCAGCTCCAAGTCTTCTGTAACTAGCACCCTCGGGTTTCGAATTTGCCAACTGCAATCTGTTAGTGTATAATGTTTCTCTGAGAAAATACCTATGCCTAATTTCAGCAAAATCAGACAAGTATAATATAATGATCATTGAGAATTGGGTGATTTTAAAATGAGACCTTCATGGGTACAAAGAAATTGGATTATGAAACGGTTTGAATCAGTAAATGATTCCAATCTATTGTGGACACATGCGAACTCTCAAACCATGATTCATGTCATCATAATGAAATATGGATGATAGGCACGTATCAAAGCATGATAATTTTGGCGTTGCGGGAATAGCCTTATTCCCGTAGCGCTATTAATGACTTAGCAAAATTTGAATTTATGAAGTTCAAACAGCCATATAAGGTGACACCTCATTTAAAACCATGTCTTTCAATTTCAAACTTGAATAAACTATTCAAAAACTGAAATGCAAACCATAAGACACTAAAAACAAAGATCAAAATCAACTGGAAACAGAAATTGAAGTGTAGGTAAGAAGGGTTTAGAATAAGGGTTTCTCACTAAACCAAGACAAAATTAGAGACTAACATTGGCTCCTTCTGGGGGATGATGCTCTCCCCGTGAGGCATCAAGAACAAGCATACCACTATGCATTTTCCTCTATGCATCCATGCAACGTAACCTACCAATTTTGTCCCTGCAAACATTCACATTTTTCTATGTTGTGCCTAGTCCATTGGGTTATGGAGTCAGTCAACATCATTCAAATCTGGCCCACACTTCTGCAACTCTGCTCCTCATTTGAAGCCTAAACTACCCCTGTCAATAGTGATTTATATGCATTGGGCATGGAGTCTTTATTTCAAAATTGAAACCAAATTTTATGTTGCAAACCAACAGACTGAAAAGAATCTCATACTTGATGGCGAGCTTATTCTTCTGTCTATTCCTACTTCTAATCGATAAAAATTGGCTCATCATGTCACATCATGCTTCCAATGAAGCCAAGATAACATCAAACCATTTACCAAAGCTCTTTCAATGCAGATAGAAATTGGAGAATAATTCTTTATGTGTAACATAATTTTAATTCGTAACACATACCTACAACCATCATCCGATTTAATTCCAAAAATAGCAAGGCTTAAATCTTAGAAATATAAATCCACATAAATGGCTACCGGATCATGGAAATAAGTAGATTGATAGCTGAAAATGGATTACCTTTTCTTGTTGCTCGATACTTCCATATACTGGTTCTAACTGTACATGGAAAATGGGCATAATGTTCTCATAAACCCGTTGATCAAATCTAATATTTCCATATGTTGCCTCATATATTTGTTCTTGATGAGCAACCTCTTGATTTTCCTCCTTAATCACATGTAACAACATATTATAGGAATCCACTTGAAGGAGTTGAGGAAAGACCTCTTCTTCAACTATTTTCATTCAAATCTAAGACAAGAGGTGCATGAAAAACAAAATCTAATGCATTCACAACTATCTATTCATCTTTCCTATTATCAATTAGATTTGGAAAATCTTCCTCAACAACATGATTTTTGATTCTTGCATCCGGCAAAATTTTCTTTTTGTTGAATATGCTTCTCAAATATATCACAGCAATTTTCAAAAAAGACTTTCAGTTGAAAATTTTTCTTTATAAAATATATTGAGAAGTATCCTTGAAAACTTGCCAACCAATTAATACTTGAATCTGGAAGAGATCTGCGCACCGTTGAGAACGCTCCCTTCAACGATTATCTGAAAATATTGATCTTGACATCCTCATGCACAATCTGGCGTTCGTGAATAAACTCATGAAAATATAACAGATGCTCAGTCGGTACCTCCCAATATTCGCCTTTAAACGTAGGAATGGAAGGATACCTTCCCATTCAACTCTACTAAGAATTGGGTTTGGAAACCAATGACATCTAAAAAATCACAAAAAAACCTTGAGGCCAGAATGGCTTCCATGCTTGGATCCAGTGGAGTCGCCTTTTAATCTTTAGACAATGGAGTCTCCATGGTGAGAAGATCTCTGAGTCAATGTATCCTACATACCTTCAGCATGTTCACCATCAAGAATCGGATCTGATGGATTGTGTCATTCTCAGGGATAAATATACCCGTGTCTCAGGTCCACAGCTTAGCAGCCTCCAAAAATGTTGGTCCCCTAAAGTTGATCTTGGCCCGCTAAGGACCGCTAGAACATATTTGATTTATTGAAAAAGTGTTTTGATGGTTTTATGATTTGTTTTATGAGTAAGGTGGTTGGAAATTGTTTTCAAGGCAACAACATAACATGAAAATCAGAATAGGAAGCGAGAAAATATCGCGTGGCCGAATAAAAGGTAGACACAAAGATGGATTAAAGAAATTAAGAAAAAGGAAGGGTGAAGCCTTCAATTTGTCAAGTTCACAAGAATTCTTGTCTCATAATATCATAGAAACAAGACTATCAGCTTGGTATCAAAACTTGAAAAATTATCTCTGATAAAATTTTTGCCTCTTTATTATAAATTATGATCCAAGAATAAAAAGCATTGTCCAGATAATGAATTCAAGCATGAAGAAAGAAATAACAGAGTAGAAAAGATGGTCTAACAATCCATATGCCTTTTCTATTAAGTGTCAAATTGAACATAAATGCCTTTTACAATGGGCTTCACAAAAAGGTCCCTTGGATCTCAAGTTCCCTTCCCCTTCCTCTCATTCTCTGAGTTTATATAGAAACAATACATAATAATCAAGATCAAAGGAAATGGATCTGAAAACCTCCTCATCTATGTTTAGTTTCTTGTTTCAAATAATCAGGAGAATATCAATCTGATGCAAGTTCAATTGATGAGGTGGCTTGTCAGCTGTTGTCCATGAGATTTTTCGAGGAAAACAAATCTGGTAAATTCTTGAAAATAGGGTCCAAAATCAATTCGAATATCTTAATGGTAATAGATGTGTAAAACTGAGAGAGGTGTTTGTGAAGGGACATATCCCCAACAAAACCTATTTTGGTTTCATCAAATTCATCTCGATATGTTCTGCAACCTCTTGAAGAAGACTAAAGCAATTAAAAACAGAGTATTTATTGTAACTTTATCAGAAAATTAGCCCTAAAAAATCAATTCGAATCTCTTAAATGGTGATAACTGTGTAAAAAAAGAGAGAGGTTTCAAAACATATGGAGATGAAATTTTGGAAAAAAAAAAAAAACCTCTTTTTGTTTCATCAAATTCATCTTCATCACGTTTCTTCCAACCTCTCTTGAAGAAGACTAAAGCGAGGGTAAAAATAACCGAGTATTTCCTGTAGCTTTATCAAAACATTAGCCCTCAAATATCAATTTGAATATCTTAAATGGTGATAGATGTGTAAAGTAGAGAGGAGTTTTTGTGAAGGGGAATGTTCCCAACAAAATCCTCTTTGGTTTCAACAAAATCCCTCTCGGTTGTTCGTAACCTCTCTTGAGAGATAAAATACTATAACTTGAGGGTAAAAAGGGTATTTCACATTGACTACGGTTTTTCTTTTAATGATTCTTTATGTAATGGGGACATTCTTGTATTTACGTTTGATATCTACTTTTGCATATTCAGAATGTAATTCTATCACTATGACACTACTCAACATCATCTGATTTGTAATGATGGTCTTCTACCCATGTCTTGATGTTCATGTTCTTCATCTTCGAGGCAAGAAAACAGAGTATAGGCTAAATGTAAAACCGAGCTGTTGTAGGATGCTTTAAGTGTAGCCTTGTGTTCGCCAGTGAGAATTTGGATCTCTTCACGTTCCCTAATTACAAGACTTCCTTGAATAGCATGAAACTCTTGCTCTTTCCCAATCTTTCCACTCATGAACTTGCATGGCAGCTAAAATATTTCATAAGCTATCCCATCATTTCTCACAAATATCTCACTGATAACTTCAACAAAGTTTGCTTGTATGACCACTTTTGATTTCCATTCTGCCTGTGCAACTAACAGTAGACCAAATGAATATGATTTAGGTCCATCATAATGCATCATGCACCTTTCTGGAGTCATGGCAGACAAAACCCCACAATTTGCGAAGATACAAATCTGTCTCTGAGATAATGATGCCAGGGGGCAGTATCTCTGCTCCACGAGGTTTTTCTCATCATGTTTCCATTTTTTCAAAATTACTAAAACCGACAACCCCTTGACATTGAATATATCATGGCATCATCTGGAGACAAGTAAGAAAACTTCATATTTTCCCAACAAATGTTATTGTTGGTGGATTCTGGATGCTTTGCTTTATCGATTCCTTATGACAAACCATGATTCTTTCCCCTTCTTATGATTTGCAGGTTGTAGCTTCAAGTATGAAAAAATCATATGATAGGCTTCTTTGCTCTTCGATTGTTGAGTAGATGATACAGGAGATGTAAAAAATATGCTCACGATTCTGCTTGACAATTTGTGCTTTCTTATCCATTGGCCCTATCATACAATGTGCTATGCAATGGTGAATTACCATGGGGGTTTTCCATGATGTTAGACCTATTTAAACATTCGCAGAACCTGGAATTGACTATGATTTGGATTTTGAGCTCGAGCATTGGGTGATGGAAACCCTTTGTATTGTGTTCCCATGTTGTCAATAACCACAATGCTCGAATGTTCACTATGTATTCTCCATGAAATTGGGCATTCTCTATGTTTGATATATCATGATGACTTGACTGGGCTTGCACGCTGCTATTGATGGTATTGTGGATAGGTTTCAACCAGAGGAAATCTTTCACCTTCATGATGAATACCAATTATCGGGGCGGATGGCAATGACTTCTGTTTAGAAAAACTAATTCTTCGAGAACATATGGCAGTGGTTTATGTTGATAAGACAAATTGTCTTCATCCAGGATAACTCCTCCTTGTTGTGACTCGGTGTGGTGCTAGTATTTGGCTTGACTTGTGCGTTTCTTGTTTGACTGTGTGTTAGGGTTTAAAAATTGCATGAGCCAGCTCCAAGGCTTATGTAACTAGCACCCTCAGGTTCCTAATTTGCCACCTGCAATCTGTTATTTTATAATTGTTCTTCTGAGCAAATACCTACACCTAATTTCAGCAAAATCAGACAAGTATAATATAATGATCATTGAGAATTGGGTGATTTTAAGATGAGACCTTCATGGGTACAAAGAAATCAGATTATGAAATGGTTTGAATTAGTAAATGATTCCAAGCTATTGTGGACACATGTGAACTCTTAGACCACGATTCATGTCATCATAACAAAATCAGGATGGCAGGCACGTATCAAGGCATGATAATTTTGGCTCTACGGGAATAAGGCTATTCCCACAGTACTGCTATTAATGACTTAGAAAATTTGAATTTATGAAGTTCAAACAGCCATATAAGGTGACACCTACGTTTAAAACCATGTCTTTCAATTTCAAACTTGAATAAACTATTCAAAAACTGAGAATGCAAACCATGAGACACTAAAAACAAAGATCGAAATCAACCGGAAACCGAAATTGAAGTGTAGGTAAGAAGGGGTTTAGAATAAAGGGTTTCTCCATGAAATACCAAGATAAAATTAGAGACTAACACCTTCCTTCACAAGTGAAGTACCTTTGAATAACTATGAACATTTTGTCAAATACACAAGCTTATGACTTCTTGTCACTCCCTTGGATAGGTTTTTTTCCTTGCATTTGAGGGTTTAAAATTCTTGGAAAGAGTAGAATTCAAGGAACATGGCTTTTAAACAATTTTTTCACCACAGAGTGGGTATCTTTGTTGATATGAAATAGATTTCTCTGAAACTTCAAACTCCAATGCACCCACGTTATTTTTTTTCCCACTGAAATTGAGTGAAAACTTTTTAGCAAGCTCATGATGTCCTTTTTGGATTTTCTCACAAAAAATCAAGCAACCTACTCTCTGAAATGCTTCCCTGAAAAATGGTTCTGAATTTATAAGTTGCATGCCATGTGGCTTAGACCTGACAATTTATCCCCCTTTGGGAACCTTCTTACCTTTTTAACTGTCAATGATAGTTGTTTTGAAATCCCTTTACCTTCTTATAATAGTTTTCTATCGGTCTTATGAAAGTGAAAATGGGAAAATTGGGGCTTTTGATTTGAATTTTTGCACAATTTAGGGTTTACTAAATGAAATATTCATGTACAACAATAATGTAAGAATGAAAGAATTTTAAGTAGGATATGAGAGGAAAGAAAAAAATCCCAAATTGGATGAGGCCGCAATCAGGAAAAAATTGTAACAACTTTGTGTAAAATAGAGGATTCGCAACGAGACCTTCAATTTGCAGTATAAAGTTGAGTTCTGTTGCCTGAGTGAGTTTACAACACACAATTTAGTTTGTAGCTCATAGTTTTAGAATAGGTTTTAATGAAAAAGGTTTGCGAAATTCCCAAGTCTGAAAAGGGAAATGACTTTGAAAAATCTAAAACCTCATACCTGAGTGAAGCATAGTTAAGGAGGGTTTGGTCAAGTGAGAAAATAGAGGGTTCACAAGTGCCTTAATTGCATACAGTTGTAGAACTATCAAGAAAATGTAGTGGTTAAGGTCATGGATACAAGAATTGGATGCAAATTAGTCTTATTTGTATAAGGTAAGAAACTTGGATTTGCAAAGGTTTAAAATACCAATACTATAGGTTTTGACCAGTGCAAGAAGTTTGCAGCACACATGCTATGTAATGGTTGGCAGCGCGTAGAAAATCATAGTGACTAGAATCTGGTCTAATAAACCTTCAAACAACACAATTGATGGTAAATAGGTACCTGGTATATCTGAAGCTTCAACCATAGTCTCATTAGTTAAACACGTAGTTTCTTGGAAGCTTTTAATCCACCTTCATCTGCTACATGCAATTCGCGGTGCCATAATTCAAACCAATGGAAGCATACTATATTCAAATTGATATACTTGTTTCTTGAAACTGACCTTAAGAACATGATGAATTAAAGGCACTGAAAAATAATAATATATCCCTTGACACATTTCCAAGGAATAATGATGTGTGATTAGTGCATGAGTTACTTTCTTGATATGTTGCGAACTTTTAGGTGAATTTGCAGCAAGTCGACGACGCGATTTGACCCTCAAATGGTTGAAAATGACATAAGGAACCTTTCTACACCCCCTTTGAGACAAGGCACATGATAATGATAATTTTTAAGACCAAGGGTGTGACCAATACTTACCCTTATTTCTCTCATGATGATGAACACTATCAAGACACCAAGACTCTTACATGGACTAAAGGTCAAAATTTATTTTTTCATGAAATAATAAAACATAATTTATTATTGACACTTAAGACATGAATCAAAACCTAAAAATAAAAATACCCTATAACTCAAACCTAGAAACTTAAAATTCGAGGCCCTACACATCCTGTAGCACAACAGTATGTGGGAGATTTCCCTCAGTGAAAAGGGAGTGAGGATTATTCACAATGTACAACAGGCTAAAACAATGGATGACATGGGCATAAATGTACCTAATATATACACAACCCTATAAAAGAATAGCAAGAGATGAGTTTCAAACATATATGATTGAAGTGGAAGGTAAGATCAATAACCATCCCATTTCTATTTTAATTGATTCAAAGGAGCTACTCATAGTTATCTAAATACAAGTTGGTGGAAAGATTCCAAGTGCCAAGAAGCAAGCTTGGAAAACCTTAGATGGGTACATCTAGCTACATGAGCTAAAAGAAAAATTAATGAGATGGTTAAGGCATATCAATGAACATGAATGAATTTGAAAATCGAGGCTTATTTGAACATCATACCTTTGGGTTCCTATGACTTCCTAATAGTGGTATGGATTGGTTGGATAACACCATGATGTCCTAAGAGCATTATAATAATGCATTTAATTTCTTGGATGGGGAAGGAAACCTAAGCACAATATAAGGAATTCCCGAACAATAACTATGAGAGAAGTTTAGCTTTGTGGTGAAGAAATACAAGGAATTCCCAGAGCAATAACTATGAGAGAAGTTTTAGCTTTGTGGCTGAAGAAAAGTTATAGGAAAGGGTGTCAAATATTTGCAAAACATATGGAAGAGACACCTAAAGATAAGGTGCCAAATATTGGAGATTATGCAGTCCTAAAATAGTTTGAAGGTGTATTTAAATAAATACCAAGATTTCCACCCAAAAGAGATATTGATTTCTCCATCAATTTGATGCCTAAAGCAACCCCAGTATCCAAGACCCCTTACATGATGATTACACCAGAACTGAAGAAATTACAAATGCAACTTGAAGAGATTATGAATAAGGGGTATATATGACCAAGTGTGTCACCTTGGGGTGCCCCATTATTATTTGTGAAGAAAAATGATGGAACTTTGAGACTTTGCATTGACTTCAGAAATTTGAATAAGGTAACTGTGAAGAACAAGTATCCTTTTCCAAGGATAGATGACCTCTTTGATCAACTGAAAGATGAAAAAATATTCTCAAAGATTGATCTCATTTCAGGATATCATTAGGTAAGAATTAAAGAAGAATACATCAACAAGACTGCCTTCAGAATAAGGTATGACCATTATGAGTTCAAAGTGGTGCCATTTGGGTTAACGAATGCACCAACTGTCTTCATGTGTCTCATTAATCATATATTTAGGAATTACTTGGATATGTTTGTCATTTTCTTCTTGGATGATATTTTTATATATTCTAAGTCTAAATAAGAACATGGGAAACACTTGAGAATGGTGTTATAGGTATTGAGGGAGCATCATTTGTATGCCAAATTGAGCAAGTGCTCATTTTGCTAGGACAAAATTCATTATTTGGGCCATATCATTTCATAGGAAGGAATAAAAGTAGATATAGAAAAGATAAAGGCTATTAAGGTATGGCCAACATATAGGAATGTATCGAAGGTGAGATCATTCATGGGCCTTGCAGGTTACTATTATAACCCTAAATTTCACTAGACATGCATACCTGGCATTAGGCCATCTTACTTGCTATATTTTCCAAGACATCATTGAACAACTCTTCTAAAAAAACGTTTTCTTGAAGATGTACATGCCTTGCACCACTACTACCCATGTACACATGTTTGATGCACCATTACAGCCCGCGTACACTCACAAAAAGCACCAAAAATAAAAATTGCAAAGGGATACAAGCTTTTGGGGCGTTACTAATCATTTGACCACCTATAGTCGGTCACCCAACTGAATACCTAGCTTTTTGGCCTATAAAAGAAGGTGTTGGGGTCCCATTCCAACAGGAAGCACAAGAGAAAATAAACTCTACCCATTTCAATATCCCCCCCCCCCCCCCCCCCC
>SNQJ01S0062538.1:41420-75388 GCA_010110895.2 Picea sitchensis
AACATGTTTTGGGCTAGTTGGAGAAGGTGGGTGGCCACCGATATCCACCTGGATCATTTGGTGACCCAAAGGATTAAAGAAACTCAGAGGATTGGTTCAGTGCAGAGGTTCAATGGATTAAAATGTATGCAAAGACAAAGTGTTTTGTTCAAGGGCGACTGTAAGAGTGACTGGTGATGTTTTCAAAAATTGCTTGTCTTGCTTCCTTCAATTTTTCCCCCCATCCAGATAGACGAGTACCTCCTTTTGATTTAACGAGATTGAGGAGGATAACACATGTTCAATATAACTCACCTTCGGTAATTCCCTCTTCCTTTGTTTAACGAACTGGAAGAAGTAAGGGTTCGGTCCCGTATGGGCCCTTCAATTTATAGTTTAGCGAGTCCAGAGAAGGAAAACTCAGTGGTTTTTCATGTTTAGAGAGTCTAAAAAGAACTTAAAGACGACTCCAGTTTTGTCCTTTTTTGTGATGTTAGTCTCACGAGGCCAAAAAAGAGATAAATTATCACTCGAAAGGCACCCTTTCAAACCTTGTAACGAGTGGGAAAGAAAGCAAGATCACTAGACAATATTTTCATGTTTAGAGAGTCTGAAAAGAGCTTAAAGACGAATCTGGGGGGTTTCTTTTTCGTATAACCTTTACGAGTCTAAAAAAGTGATAAAAGTATACTCAGTTACATTCTCATGTATTTACAAGCATGAGAAAGAACAAAGACTAAGCTCGGTATTGGTTTCATTTTTACACATGCTTGAAACAAAATTAAACTATGCTTGTAAATTCCCAATGTAATTTCCAAAGGTTGGGATACCCATGGATGGTTGGTACTTTGCCCCCATCTTGAAAATCTAGTGGCATAACTCCAAAAAGATAATCAAAGGCTGGAGACATGCCCCCCAAGATTCAATTCATTCACCGACTTTGAGGTTGTCACCAATTTCTATACTAGATGGAAAAAAAAGGATTCAGGTGGATGAAGTGAAGGTTCAAATATGAGACCTAACGAAAGACTAGACTCGACATATACGAGATCTAGAAAAAGACTCAACCTGATATGAGAGGTGATTGTTTCATTTTTTAACGAGATTGAAACAGGAAAATAACTATGCTCAAGGATCCGGGTTCAATCCCCAGATTTTTGTTTCATTTTTTAATGAGCTTGCTACAGAGAGGAAAACTATGCTCATGACCTATGTTTCATTTTTTAATGAGCTTGCCACAGAGAAGAAAAATATGCTCGTAGATTTTGTTTCATTTTTTAACGAGCTTTTCACAGAGAGGAAAACTATGCTCATGACTTATGTTTCATTTTTTAACGAGCTTGCCACGGAGAAGATAAACTATGCTCATAGCTTCTGTTTCATTTTTTAATGATCTTTCCATAGAGAAGCGAAAATATGCTCATAGATTTTGTTTCATTTTTTAACGAGATTACCACAAAGAAGTGAAACTATGCTCGTAACTTCACTTGATCATGGCTCCCATGAGGACAATGCTCTGGAAGGACACCATGTCAAGGGACAAAACTTGGTCATGGCTTCCAAGTGATCTTCACTGGATGGAAGAAAAAAAATCTAGAAGGAACACATGTCGAGGTTCGTGATAGGGGTAAGGAGATCATGCTCCAATATCCCTACCAAAGATATCCCCATGTCAACTACCAGATCTAAGTCATCGGAAGTTGAAGTCATGGGAGACAAAACCACATAATTGACCTATGGCAGGGGTGATACCGATTGCATATAAGAATCATGTAGGGAGGTCATTAGGTTGATGGTCATGTCAGGGCCAATAAACAAAAGTTGATCAATAGTAACCATTCTTCCATCATGCGGGAAATATATCACACAAAAAAGAGTGGACACAATAGCTTTCATGGCATAGACATAATCTCGCCCAAGGAGTAAATCAAAATCCAAGGGGTCCTGGACTACCATAACATCAATAAAAATAGTTTTCCCTCCCAAAGTTACGGGAAACTGAGGAAGGATCCCTAAAGGGTGACTGGTTCTTCTGTTAAAGGAGAACACAGTTTGGGTAACTGGCACAAGCTAAGGATAACCCAATGATTTCCAAGTAATAGAGGACAAAATACTAATGGATGAACCTTCATCTATCAGCGCATGAGGAACGTCCCGACCACAAACCTGTACTGTAATCTTGAAGGGAATGTGAGAGGGAAGACAAGGTCCAGTTATCACACCCTAATAAAAAAGGATGACGTCATGACTTGGAGGGGGTTTCACAAGAGAGGTAGGAATGCCCCCCAACATGGTAGATTCTGTATCAACGAGAAAAACGTGGGCAGAATCGGGTTTACTCTCTAGCAGGAGAGTAGGATCGATTGATAATGACATCAAATAAACCACTTGGGTTTCATTCTCCAAGGGTAGAATGGGGTCGACAGGTGGAAACAGATCGACTGCTTGGGTTTCACTCTCTAATGGGAGATCGATATCAACCAAAGATGGTATTGGATCAACCACTTTGTCAACTGGTTCAACTAAGGACATGACCAAATTGACGACATGACCAACCAGACTGACCGATGAAGGGACCGGAGCAACCACTTTAGCACTCATCAGAGGAGGAGTGGGATTGACCATGTTGTCACTCTTCAGATGAAGGGTGGGACTGACCAATGAAGGGACTAGATGAGTCACTTGGGTTTCACTTTTCAGATGAAAAGTGGGACTGATCGATGACAGAACTAGATCAACTACTTTGATTAGTGGTTCAACCGAGGATGAAACTAGATTGACTACCTGATCAACCAGACTGACCAGGGATGGAACCAGATTGACCATTCCATCAACTAATGATCGTTTGGGGAAAATATTACGATAACTAGTTGGAAGTTGAAGCTTTACCAAAAGAGAAGAAGCCTCGTCCATACGAGGACAAAGGTGGGAGTAATGAGAACCTTCACATAACATACAAGAAAATTTGGCAGTTGTCTTCTTCTTACCAACCTTAACGTCACTAGTTAATGGGGCGTCACCGGCATGTCTAACAGAGTCCAATGATGTGGAGGACCACATTTCTAAGACCTTGGGAAGACCAGGGCATTCCCTCAAAAAGTGGTCACCCTTACAAAGTCTGCAAGGGAATTTGGGTTTCAGATTCTTCATTTTAATCTTGTTGATCTCATCAACACTCCCAGTATGATTAAAAGTAGTTATTTTCTTGGATCCAACATCTGATATGGTTGGAGGCTTGGTCCTTTTCGGGTTCTTCTTATTTTTCTCTTTCTATTTCTTCTTCTTCTTATCAACCTAACTACTCGCTTTAGAGCTTTCACTAGGCAAAGAAGGAGAAAGGGAAGGAGACTTAATGGGTGAAGAAGGTGAAAAGTCGACATGAGGTTGATGTGTGTGTGGTGTACTTACATCTAAAGAACTGGGAATATTTGATATCACCAGAGTGGGGAACAACCAAACTGGTAATCTGATGGTGAGTCCAGGAAGACTCAGTGTGGAAATGTACGGAAGATCAATGTTTCCAAAAGAAGGAAAGGTGTAAGGTTCCCCGGAACAAGGGGTTCCTCCATTGGTACTCCCAGAAGTTGATTCCATTAACACTGACTTGACCTAAGGTCCACTAAGTAAAAAAAGCAACACACACTATGAATCTAAGAAGCAAACAATCAAACAAAACTTCCCACAATGAAACCACTAGTTGGTGATGAAGTCCAACGTCGCGAGATAAAAATATGAAGGGGAAGGGATAGAGCAAGTGGATCAGTTACGTTGGTGACCTTCTTAACGAACTTACGCCTTGGTGCAAGATTCCACACAATAATTGTGGATTTACCCTCCAAGGAGCCCGAGTAAGTTTGACCAATGTCTATTCCAGGTACAGTGAGACTTCCCTTCACCGTCACCTTGTGTAATACCTTGAATATTATGGCTACTAAGGTCACCAACTCACAGTCATCCCCTGGGCGGGTACATTCGACAATCCAGTCTAAACGTATGGGCAGGATAACAAGTCTGAAATCCTTCAAGAGAACTGAGGACAAGTGGACTGGTAGAACTCTAGAGAACCCCGAACAGATTCTGAATTCATGAAGCACTGAGACCAAATGAAGACAATTGAGCCTCAAGAAGAACCCCCAATATACGATCTGACTACTACGAATGGTTGAACCACAGAGGGATAATCTCTGTAAATCTTTGGAACGTGACCTCGTGTGTAATCCCTATGTGAGAGGGGGATCCCAGTAAGCTTAAACAAAAATTGTATTTTCTCTCCCTATCACAAGAGGCTAAGTTTGTTTGACAGCTTTGGAAAGTTATCCTTTCAACCTATTCCAAATCCCTACACCTTAAGATAATCTAGGTTTACTAACAGAAAAAATGTCTGATAAATTTTAGTTTAGCACTTGATCTTAAGGTTGTTGTTTACTCAGAGGTGTATGAGAGTGAAAACTGATGATACTATGACTCAATTCCCAAAACATGCATAAGAAATGATAAGCAGTCTTTTATTTCAATGAATGTCTATTTAAGGGAAGGATAATCATTTTCCTTTCACTTTCAAACACTGAGATGAAATGACCTCATGCAATAGTCCTCAATCAAGAATCCAATAGAATGCTAAAATGTTCAGAAATTGGTTTCAATATCCAAAAACCAAACATGAAAAAACAGCCTTTTGTTTATATGTGACTGATAATTAGTTTGATGTAAATCTTCCTATGTTAATCATACTTCGAGATCTGTGATATTTAAGAAGTCAAAATAAAACTTCACATAAACAAAAACACACCCTCATTGTGATCAAACACGAAACAAAAATAAAACCAAATCCAAACTAGAGGAAATGCTTGAAGAAAAGACCTCAAAGATCAAAATGAAATAGTGAATATATCTTTGAATTTCCTTACAACAACTTTCATTCAATCTAATAAGTGAGAAAGCAGTAGATTGACTCCAAATCTCAGGGAAGAAGAGTGAGCCAAAGCAAGTAAAATAGATTTCAAAAATCCAAACAAAACATCATCAATCCTTAGAAATCAAATAGTTGGAGGCTAAACAAGAACACATTGAGATGGTAGTAATCTTGAGCAGGTGAAATCAACAAAAATGGACTCAAAGATCAACTCCCCATAAGGTTTTTACAAAAAAAAGACTAGTGCTCTGGTGTCAAGGGAACCAGAGCATTGCAATGCTCTGTGGGAGTCTGCAAGGGAGTGCCAACACTTTGGTTGTAGAGGCAAGGGAATGTTGGGCTCTCAGAACTCAAAAAATTGCCAAGAAATAAAAAACAAACTCAGGAGAATGCATAAATTGAGTGTGTTAGATGAATCCAAGAACCAACAACACATATAAGAATCAAAGACACAACATGCATAAGATCTAAAGGTTAGAAAAATCCAAAAACAAGACCAAGGAAGGAAACTAAAACTGAAAGCTTTGTTCCTCATTCAAGTCACCAATTTCTGTTACAGGAAAATCCCCCTTTGGACAAGTGGATTTCCTCTTGAACCCTAAATTTCTAATATAAAGACAGAAAGGTGCTAACTTTGGTCATTGAAATCCTTTTAAACCTAGCTAAGTCAATCAAATAGAGAAAAGGAATACGAATGTACCTTTTTACGATGTTTGTCCTTGCCCAGTCCAAGTTGAGGATTGATCCCCAAGCTCTTCAACAAGTCCTGCAATCCAATAAAAATAAAGACAAAACAACTTCCTATTCTACCATGATTAATCCAAAAATAGATCTATCTATCAAAGAAAAGTTCATGTAGGCATACACAACCTTGAAAGAAACAGGCCAATCACATGTATTAATGAGAACTAGATATAAATACTTACAGACCTTAGATGAAGTTGCAACAACCTCTTCCAACTCTCCTTGTCCATCCCCTTGATTAAATAATCCACAATCAAAATGAATATGCTTTAATGATTATATCCCTTATGAGATCATAAGTTTGATGTCTCCAATGTCCTCTCAATACCACTTCTCATGAGATCATAAGTTTGGTATCTCTAAAAATCCCTCCATTTCACCATGAGAAGGCCTCCTTATATAAGCTTAGAGAGACCCAACAGAGGCCTAACCATATTATATATTCTTGGGATGAGTTTAGGATCCTTCTCCATCAATTTTGGATCTTCCGTAATATCCATCCTTGACCTCATATTAGAATAGAAACAACTCCGGAGATGAGGGGGATTTTTTTCCATAATTTTCCTCAACAACCCAATGTTCATCAAATAGCCCAGTGCTCCCTTAGAATGGGACACAAAGTATTGCAACACTCCCCCAAAGAACGGTAGGGGGTGCTATCTCCCTGATAGTGGGTAGGGGAGGCTTGCCCAAAATTTCCTTAAAATATTGTGCTTCCCCTTAAGGGTGCAGTGCTAAACGCTCCCCTAAAGAAGGGTGGGAAGCGCTAGCACTCCCTGACAACAGTGGGGAGATTTGGCCTTCAAAATTCATTTTTAAGTGGGTTTTCATGAAAAATATTTGTACTCTTCATCAAATGATTTCTCCTTCTTAGACTAGTCTTTGAAGGTGTCTTAAGCGTCCTTGTGATGTATAATTCAAGACACGACATGGGCAAGATTGTTAGGGTCCTAACCCTTTATGGGTGTTCAATATATTTGGATCTTAATAAGGTCAATATTAATAAGGCCTTTCAATAAAATAGAATAAGGTGGATGTAAGAGACCTAATAAAACTTTTTCGACCATTTGAAGCTACATCCCGATTTTTCATTTTTCATGCTTAAAAGAAGGTGATTGGAACCATGTGGCAAATTCAAACCAACCTTCGAGTTAGCTAAAGGAAGGATCCATTTGGCTCTGGCCAAAAGAAGTTTTGGACCCGGTATGAGTGTCACCCTCACGATGGGATAACCATCGAGGAAGTGCTGATGCAGGTGGAAAGATACCACAACTCGAGCCACTTGGGAACCCGGCTACCGATGCAGCAATTTCCTCATCTCAGACCTTGAGGAAAAGATTACGTTTTAAGAGTAGGACATGTTAGGGTCTAACCACTTTATAGGTAGAACAATATATTCTTATGTAATAAAGGTCAATGACCAATAAGGCCTTTCAATAAGAGAAATATAATAAAGGTGGATGTAAGAAGACCTAATAGAAGCTTTAGCTTCTAGAAGGATCTTCCTCTAGATATACTTCTTTTTAGTATAAATAGAATTAGGGGGTATGAAAACCTTATCTTGGATATTATTGTAATAAAACTTTGCTCAACTGGAGTTCTCCCCCTCGAAGAGGCCTCATGAACATTAGTTGATTCAAAGTGTTATTTACGTTGTTTTTCTTATATCATTTCGGTGTTATTATGGTGAATGCAGTTTATATTGTTTTTATTATGCCAAATTTACTAGCATTTTATTTGAGTTCTACATACATTTTATATCGGTATATTACAAATATAGATGTATGTTGTAAATCTGCGACTTTTGTGAGCAAAATGTGACACTTGACACTTGCTTGAGTGAGAACAATAGGTTATCATTGGTGAGTAATTTTGATGTTTAACATTTATAAAAGTAAACCATGGAAAAAAATTGAGGATTCTTATGTAAAGATAATATCTTATATTCATTTTTTCCTGGTGCTTCTTCTACTAGCCACATGAGCTAACATATCCAAATTTCTTTTTTTGCCTGCTCCTTGAAGGGTTTCAATTATGTTTTCAACCTCCTAATTTCAACTTGGAAATCTATTTTCTACCTATACAAATTCTTCAGCTGCCTATGCAGAGGTAAATATATCTTAGCCAAATATCTTGCTTTATCAATGGTTTCTTCATAAACATCTAAAGTATTCTTCATCTTGATTCAGGCCTTCAAGTTTTCCTCCTTCAATTTTTTTTCATCTCTTGTATCCTTAAGTTGCCTCCCAAGTCTTTTGAGAGTAGGATTACTTTCATGAGAAGGGGATTTGATCTAAATAATATCTATTGGCTTCTTGGAAGGCTAAGTTTTATCCTTTTTCTAAGTTGAGGCTTTTGATGTACCCTCTTCCACAAGAATATGTTTCTTAGTTGTTGATCTGGTGAAAGGTATTCTAGGATTGACTATTTCTTCAACAATAGGTGGGGAAACGACAAGTTTCTTACCCTTCATAATCCTTATTTTATTTGATGATATCTCCATAGGTGTAAGTTATTCCATAGAGGAAATTTCTCTTTTAGGAGGTTGTGAGGGACCACCTTCAACTATTTTATCATTAAACTTAATGGATTTATCCCTTCTAGTCATCTTCCTCTTTTACTTGACTCTGAGTGCACAGTCTTCTCGGTAGGAGTATGCGTTTTTATTTTTGATTGTGGTGTGTGAGTAACATCTGGCTAAAAGCACAGTCTTGACTAGGAAAACCTCCCAGCCAATATTTGTCTTCTTCAACTCTTCCAATACTAGCATCTCGATTAAACTAGAGTGAAAAAAATTGGTATCCACTTTCTTAGATTTATATTGGACCCTATCTAACATCTTGTCAATACTCTGAAAAGATAAAAGGGAGGTTCATGGACTCTTTCCTAGTAAAGTGTAGTAGCAATATCATATGGTATTGATAAACCATGCCAAATCCATTTAGTCCCTAAAAAGTTTACTCATTTGCTAAGGAGCAAGCTAGGGCATCATTGATTTATTGAAAAAGTGTTTTGATGGTTTTAGGATTTGGTTTTATGAGTAAGGTGGTTGGAAATTGGTTTCAAGGCAACAACATAACATGAAAATGAGAATAAGAAAATAAAATATCCCATTGACTGAATAAAAGGTAGACAAAAAGATGGATTAAACCAATTAAGAAAAGGAAGGTGAAGCCTTCAATTTGTCAACTTCACCAAAATTCTTGTCTCATAATATCATAAAGAAACAAGACTATCAGTTTGATATCAAAACCTGAAAATTATCTCTGATGGAAATTTTCATTGTATAAGTGCTTAATCAAGGAATAAAAAACGTGCAATCACAGATAATGAATTCAAGCATGAAGAAAGAAATAACAGATTAGAAAAAGAGGATCTAACCATCCATATGCCTTTTTCTATTAAGTGTCAAATTGAACATAAATTCCTTTTACAATGAGCTTCACAAAGGTCCCTTGGATCTCCAAATTTTCCCACCCCCCTCACTTCTCATTCTACAGAGTTTATATAGAAACAATACATAATAATCAAGATCAAAAAGAAATGGATCTGAAAACCTCCCTCATCTATGTTTAGTTTCTTGTTTCAAATAATCAAGGAGAATATCCAATCTGATCTCAAATTCGAAATGATGAGGTGGCTTGTCAACCTCTTGTCCATGAGATTTTCAAGAAAACAAATCCAAATTAAATTCTGAAAATAGGGTTAGAGATCAATTTGAATCTCTTAAATGGTAATAGTTGTGAAAAACCTAAGAGAGGTTTTGTGAAATGTTACCAACAAAAATTTATTTTGGTTTCATCAATTGCATCTCCAGATGTTAACCTCTCTCTTGAAGAAGAAGACTAAAAAAGGAAAAAATAACAGAGTATTTCCTGTAGCTTTATCATAAAATTATCCCTCAAAGATCAATTAGAATATCTTAAATGGTGATAGTTGTGTAAAATCCAAGAGAGGTTTTTTGAAGGGAAATGTTCCCAACAAAACCTCTTTTGGTTTCATCAAATACCTCTCCAGCTATTCTGTAACCTCTCTTGAAGATAAGGGCCTGTGAGGGTAAAAAAGCAGAGTATTTCCTTGTAGCACTGGTTCTTCTTTTTAATGATTCTTTATGTATTGGGGACATTCTTGTATTTCGTTTGATATCTATTTTTTGCATATTCAGAATGAAAATGTTATTCTATCACTATGACACTACTAAACATCATCTGATTTGTAATGATGGTCTGCTACCCATGTCTTGATGTCCATGTTCTTCATCTTCCAGGCAAGAAAACAGAGTATAGGCTAGATGTAAAACCGAGCTGTTGTAGGAAGCTTTAAGTGTAGCCTTGTGTTCACCAATGAGAATTTGGATCTCTTCATGTTCCCTACTTACAATAATTTCTTGAAGAACAAGCAACTCTTTCTCTTTCTCAATCTTTCCACTCATGAACTTGCATGGAAGCTAAAATATTTCATAAGCTATCCCATCATTTCTCACAAATCTCTTACTGATAATTTCAACAAAGTTTTCTTGTATGACCACTTTTGATTTCCATTCTGCCTGTGCAACTAACAGTAGACCAAATGAATATGATTTAGGTCCATCATAATGCATCATGCACCTTTCTAGAGTCATGGTAGACAAAACCCCACAATCTGCGAAGATACAAATCTATCCCTAAGATAATGATGCCAGGGGGCAGTGTCTCTGTTCCATGAGGGTTTTCTCATCATGTTTCCATTTTTTCAAAATTTCTAAAACCTTGACAACCCCTTGACATTGAATATATCATGGCATCATCTGGAGTCGGGTAAGAAAACTTCATATTTTCCAAACAAATGTTATCACTGGTGGATTCTGGATGCTTTGCTTCATCGATTCCTTATTACAAACCATGATTCTTTCCCCTCTTATGATTTGTAGGTTGTAGATTCTAGTATGAAACAATCATATGACAAGCTTCTTCGTGCTCTGATTGTTGAGCAGATGATATAGGAGATGCAAAAGTCTGCTCGCGATTCTGTTTGGCAATTTTGCTTGTTCATCTATTTGCCGTCTCATACAGTGTGCTATGCAATGGGGAATTACCACGGGGGTTTTCCATGATGTCAAACCCATTTAAGCACTTGCAGAACCTAGAACCGACAATGATTTGGATTTTGAGCTTGAGCACTAGGTGATGGAAACCCTTTGTATTGTGTTCCCATGTTGTCAATAACCAGAATGCCTGAATGTTCACTTTGTATTCTCCATGAAATTGGGCGTTCAATTGGGTGTTATGTATGTTTGATCTCTCATGATGACTCGACTGGGCTTGCACGCTGCTGTTGATGGTATTGTGGAGAGGTTTCAACTAGAGGCAATATTTCACCTTCATGATGAATGCAAATTATCGGAGCAGATGGCAATGAATTCTGTTTACAAAAACTAATTCTTGAAACCGAGATGGCAGTGGTTTTTGTTGATAAGACAAATTGTCTTCATCTAGGATAACTCCTCCTTGTTGTGGCTCAATGTGGTGCTAGTCTTTGGCTTGACTTGTGCGTTGCTTTTTTAACTGTGTGTTAGGGTTTGAAGATTGCATGAGCTAGATCCAAGGCTTCTGTAACTAGCACCCTAGGGTTTTAATTTGCCAAAGCTGCGATACGTTAGTGTATAATGTTTCTCGAGAAAATACCTATACCTAATTTGACAAAAATCGAATGAGTATAATATAATGATGTTGAGGGTGGGTGATTTTAAAATGGGAACACCTTCATGGGTACAAAGAAATTGGATTATGAAACAGTTTGAATCAATAAATGATTCCAATCTATTGTGGACACACACGAACTCTCAAACCATGATTCATGTCATCATAATGAAATATAGATGGCAGGCACGTATCAAGGCATGATAATTTTTGCGCTACGGGAATAGCCTTATTCACAGGTAAGCTGATAATGACTTAGCAAAATTTGAATTTATGAAGTTCAAACAGTCATATAAGGTGACACCTCGTTTTAAACCATGTCTTTCAATTTCAAGCTTGAATAAACTATTCAAAGAAATGCAAACCATAGACACTAAAAACAAAAATCAAAATCAGCTGGAAGCGAGAATGAAATGTGGGTAAGAAGTGTTTTAGGATAAGGGTTTCTCACTAAGCCAAGACAAAATTAGAGACTTAACATTGGCTCCTTACGGGGATGATGCTCTCCAGGTGAGGCATCAGAACAAACAGCCACTATGCATTTCCTCTGTCATCCATGTCGCGTAACCTACCGTTTTGTCCCCGCAAGCATTCACATTTTTTCTATGTGTGCCTAGTCCATTGGGTTATGGAGTCAGTGAATGTCATTCAAATCTGGCCCAAACTTCTGCAGCTCTGCTCCTCATTTGAAGCCAAAACTACCCCTATCAATAGTGATTTATATGCATTGGGCGTGGAGTCTTTATTTCAAAACTGAAAAACAAATTTTTTGTTGCAAACCAGCAGTGAAGATCTCGCGCATTAGAGCTTATTCTTGTCTATTCCTACTTCCTGTCGATGGCCGGCTCATCATGTGTCTATGCTTCCAATGAAGCCATGATAACATCAAACCATTACCAAAGCTCTTGCAGCGTAGATAGAAATCGAGAATAATTCTTTATGTGTGGCAAATTTTTAATTTAGCAACAACATACCTGAAAACCTGTCAGTTTAGTTCAAAAATAGCAAAATTTGAAATCTTCACGAGAAACATAAATTACCGTGGCTGCGGATCATAGAAAGTAAGTTGATGGCGAAAATGGTTACCTTTACTTCTTTTCGATACTTCCATATCTTTTGGATTCACATTTGTACATGGAAAATAGGCATAATGTTCTCATAAACCTGTTGATCAAATCTAATATTGCCATATGTTGCCTCATATATTTGTTCTTGATGAGAAACCTCTTGATTTTCCTCCTTAATCACATGTAACAACATATTATAGGAATCCACTTGAACGAGTTGAGGAAAGACCTCTTCTTATACTATTTCTTCATTCATATCTAAGACAGCAAGTGCATCAGAAACAAAATCTAATGCATTCAAAACTATGCAGTCATATTTCCTAGTATCAATTAGATTTGGAAAATCTTCCTCCACAACATGATTTTCATTCTTGCAAACAAAACATTTGCTTTATCTTTGAGATAATAGCTTCTCAAATATATCTACTTGATTTTCAAAAGACTTTGGTAGAAATTTTTTTCTTTATAAAATATATTGAAGGTATCATGAAAACTTGCCAACGAATTAATACTTAAAGCTGGAAGCGATCTGCACCAGTTGAGGGCTACTCCCTTCAATGAGTATTTGAAAATATTGATCTTGACATCCTCGTGCACAATCTGGCGTTCGTGAATAAACTCATGAAAATCCAGTAGATTCTCAGTCGAAACCTCCCAATCTTCACCTTTAAATGTGGGAAGGATACCTTCCCATTCAACTCTGCTAAGAATTAGGTTTGGAAAACCAATGACATCAGAAAAATCACAAAAAGAAAACCCAACCGAGCCGGAATGGCTTCCATGCTTGGATCCAGTGGAGAAGCCTATTAATCTTTAGACAATGGAGTCTCCATGGTGAAAGATATGCAGTCAATTATGTGTCCTCTTCTTGTTCACCATCAAGAAGTGGATCTGATCATTTTCATTCTCCGAGGGATAAATACTTTTTTCCTCCATCCCTGAAAATGCCGCCAAAAAATGTTAGTCCCTAAAGTTGATCTTATTTGCTTAGGACAAACTAGGGGCATGATGATTTATTGAAAAAATTGTTTTGAGGTTTATTATTTGTTTATGGTGAGTGGTTGGAAGCTGGTTTCAAGAGCAACAACATAACATGAAAATGGAATAAGAGCGAAAATATGGCATTGACTGAATAAAATGTAGACACAAAGATGGATTAAAGAAATTAAGAAAAGGAAGGTGAAGCCTTCAATTTTTCAACTTCACAAGAATTATTGTCTCATAATATCATAAATAAACAATACTATCAGCTTGATATCAAAAGCGAAAATTATCTCACAATTAAAATTTTCCTTTATTATCAATTATGATCCAAAGAATAAAAAAGCATTACTGTCGAATAATGAATTCAAGCATGAAGAAAGAAAAACAGATTAGAAATGAGTGTCTAACCATCCATATGCGTTTGTTATTGAGTGTCAAATTGAACATAAATTCCTTTACAATGAGCTTCACAAAAAGGTCCCTTGGATCCAAATTCCCCTTCCCTTCTCTCATTCTCACGAGTTTATATAGAAACAATACATAATAATCGAGATCCAAAAGAAATGGATCACGAAACCTCCTCATCTATGTTTGGTTTATTGTTTCAAATAATCAAAGAGAATATCAAACCTGATCTCCAAGTTGAATTGATGAGGTGGCTTGTCAGCTATTGTCCATGAGATTTTTCGGAAAACAAATGCATTAAATTCTGAAAAATAGGGTCCAAAAATCAATTCGAATATCTTAAATGGTAATAGATGTGCAAAAACTGAGAGGTTTTGTGAAGGGCATGTCAACAAAAAAATTATTTTGTTTTCATCAAATTCATCTCCATATTTTCTGTAACCTCTCTTGAAGAAAAAAGACTAAAACAAAGTATTTCTTGTAGCTTTATCAGAAAAATAGGCCTTAAAGATCAATTTGAATCTCTTAAATGGTGATGGTTATTGTAAAAAAGTAGAGAGAGGTGTTTGTGAGAGGGCATTTTCCCAACAAAACCTCTTTTTGAGTACTCATCAAATTCATCTTCATATGTTATGCAACCTCTCTTGAAGAAGAATACTAAAACATGTAAAAATAACATAGTATTTCTTGTAGCTTTATCAAAACATTAGCCCTCAAAGATAAATTTGAATATCTTAAATGGTGATAGTGTGAAACACAGAGAGGTTTTTGTGAAGGGAATGTTCCCAACAAAATCCTCTTTTTGTTTCATCAAATCCCTCTCCATTTGTTCTGTAACCTCTCTTGAAGATAAATACTATAACAGGTAAAAAAAAACAAAGTATTTCCTGTAGCTTTCCGGTTCTTCTTTTAATGATTCTTTATGTCCACAGGGGACATTCTTGTATTTAGATTTGATATCAACTTTGCATATTGAGATGGAATTCTATCTATATGACACTACTCCAGCATCATATAATTTTGTAGTGGTCTTTACCCATGTCTTGATGTCCATGCTCTTCATCTTCAGGCAAAATATAGTATAGGCTAGATGTAGAACCGAGATGTTGTAGTATGTTTTAAGTGTAGCCTTGTGTTCACCAGTGAAAATTTGGATCTCTTCGCGTTCCCTACTTACAAGACTTTCTTGAAGAACAAGCAACTCTTTCTCTTTCCCAATCTTTCCCTCATGAACTTTGCATTAAAATATTTCATAAGCTATGCATGTTCTCACAAATCTCTCCTTGATACTTCAATCAAAAGTTTGCTTGTATGACCACTTTTGATTTCCATTCTACCTGTGCAACTAACAATAGACCAAATGAATATGATTTGGGTCCATCATAATGCATCATGCACCTTTCTAGAGTCATGGCAGACAAAACCCCACAATTTGTGAAGATATAAATCTATCCTTGAGATAATGATGCTAGGGGGCAGTATCTTTGTTCCACGAGGGTTTTCTCATCATGTTTCCATTTTTTCAAAATTGCTAAAAACCGACAACCCCTTGACATTGAAGATATCATGGAATTATCTGGAGACAAGTAAGAAAACTTCATATTTTCCCAACAAATGTTATCGTTGGTGGATTTTGGATGCTTTGCTTCATCGATTCCTTATGACAAACCATGATTCTTTCCCCTTCTTATGATTTGCAGGTTGTAGCTTCAATTATGAAACAATCATATGACATGCTTCTTCACACTCCGATTTTTGAGTAGATGATATAGGATATGCAAAATTCTACTCACGATTATGCTTGGAAATTTTTCTTATTCATCTATTGGATGTCTCATACAATGTTCTATGCAATGGGGAATTACCGTGGGGGTTTTCCATGATGTCAGACCCATTTAAACACTTGCAGAACCTGGAACTGACAATGATTTGGATTTTGAGCTCGAGCACTAGGTGATGGAAACCCTTTGTACTATGTTCCCCATGTTTTCAATAACCACAATGCTCGAATGTTCACTATGTATTCTCCATGAAATTGGGCGTTCTATGTGTTTGATATCTCATGATGACTTGACTGGGCTTGCACGCTGCTATTGATGGTATTGTGGATAGGTTTCAACCAGAATAAATCTTTCACCTTCATGATGAATGCCGTTGTGGAGCCGGATGGCGTAACTACGATTTGCAAAAACTGATTCTTCGAGAACAGATGGCAGTGGTTTTTGTTGATAAGACAAATTGTCTTCATCTAGGATAACTCCTCCTTGTTGTGGCTTAGTGTGGTGCTAGTCTTTGGCTTGACTTGTGCGTTGCTTGTTTGAATTTGTGTTAGGGTTTGAAGATTGCATGAGCCATCTCCAAGTCTTTTTATAACTAGCACCCTCGGGTTCTAAATTTTCCATCTACAATCTGTTAGTGTATAATGTTCCTCTAAGCAAATACCTGCACCTAAAATTCAAAAAAATCAGACATAGAATGACAGGTTCAATATAATGATAATTGAGAATTGGGTGATTTTAAGATGAGACCTTCATGGGTACAAAGAAATCAGATTATGAAATGGTTTGAATCGATAAATGATTCCAGGCTGACCCAATGGACACATGTGAACTCTCAAACCGCGATTTGTGTCATCATAATGAAATCTGGATGACATGCGCGTACCAAGGCATGATAATTTTGGCGCTACAGGAATAGCCTTATTCAAGTAGCGCTATTAATAACTTAGAAAAATTTGAATTTATGAAGTTCAAACAGCCATATAAGGTGACACCTCATTTTAAAACCTTATGTCATGATTTCAAACTTGAATAAACTATTCAAAAACTGAAATGCAAACCATAAGACACTAAAAACAAAGATAGAAATCAACTGGAAACAAAAATGAAGTGTAGGTAAGAAGGGTTTAGAATGAGGTTTTCTCCCCACTAAGGCAAGATAAAATTAGAGACTAACACCTTCCTTCACAAGTGAAGTACCTTTGAATAACTATGAACATTTTGTCAAATACACAAGCTTATGACTTCTTGTCACTCCCTTGGATAGGTTTTCTCCTTAATATTCAGGTTTTAAGAATTCCTTGGAGAAATAATAATTCAAAGACATGGCTTTAAACAATTTTTCACCATAAGCATGTATCTATGTGGCTTTAGAAATAGATTGCTCTGAGACTTCAAACTCCAATTCCCCCACCTTAGTCTTTATTACAAATTTAATTTAGAAAACTTTTTAGCAAGCTCATGATGTCCTTTTTGGATTTTCTCACAAAAAATCAAGCAACCCAATCCTTGAAATGCTTCCTTGAAAAATGATTCATAATTTATAGATTTTATCATGTGGCTCAAACTGACAGATTTATCCTGGTTGGGAACCTTCTTACCTTTTAATGATGATAGTTGTTTTGAGAATCATTTAAGCTGTATAATGGTTTCTCGGATGTATGATGAAAATAGGAAAATTAGGTTTTGTTATTTGAATTTTTCACAATTTAGGGTTTACTAAATGAAATATTCATGTACAACAACAATGTAAGAATGAAAGGACTACAAGTAGGAGATGAGAGGAAAAGAACAAAATCCCAAATTGGATGAGGCTACAATCAGGAAAAAATTGTAGCAACTCTGTGTAAAACAGAGGATTCACAACACGAACCTTCAATTTGCAGTGCAAAGTGGAGTTTGCAGTGCACAATTGAGTTTACAACACACAATTTAGTTTGTAGCTCATAGTTTTAGAATAGGTTTTAATGAAAAAGGTTTGCGAAATTCCCAAGTCTGAAAAGGGAAATGACTTTGAAAAATCTAAAACCTCAGACCTGAGTGAAGCACAGTCAAGGAGGTTTTGGTCTAGTGAGAAAATAGAGGGTTCACAAGTGCCTTAATTGCATACAGTTGTAGAACTATCAAGAAAATGTAGTGGTTAAGGTCATGGATACAAGAATTGGATGCAAATTAGTCTTATTTGTATAAGGTAAGAAACTTGGATTTGCAAAGGTTTAAAATACCAATACTATAGGTTTTGACCAGTGCAAGAAGTTTGCAGCGCACATGCTATGCAACAGTTTGCAGTGCGTGGAAAAAATCATAGTGACTAGAGTTGAATATAATAAACCTTCAAACAACACAATTGATGGTAAATAGGTACCTGGTATATTTGAAGCTTCAACCATAGTATCATTAGTTAAACACGTAGTTTCTTGGAAGATTTTAATCCACCTTCATCTGCTACATGCAATTCGCGGTGCCATAATTCAAACCAATGGAAGCACGCTATATTCAAATTGATATACTTGTTTCTTGAAACCGACCTTAAGAACATGATGAATAAAGCCTTTGAAAAATAATAATTATCCTTGACATTTCCAAAGAATAATGGTATGTGATTAGTGCATGAGTTACTTTCTTGATATGTTGCGAACTTTCAGGTGAGTTTGCAGCAAGTCAAGTTGACACTTGATTTGACCCTCAAATGGTTGAAAATGACATAGGGAACCTTTCTACACCCCTGTTACACGTCAAAATTACTTTGAGATGGATAAATTATGCATTGTCCACATCAATGCGTCATAAGTGTCACTTAACGATGTTTAGACATGATACCATGATAACGACACTAAAGAGGCCCTTATGACACCTCACACAACTGATTTGAAGGGGGAGAACCCCAGTCTCTTTGAATCAAATAGCTCTTGACACCATCATAGAGCCTAAAACCTTGGTTTGGAGAGGCAGCTCCCCTACTCTGACCTCTGAAGCTGTTGGCTCCTCACTTCATGCTTCAAGGAGGCGTTACTCGCGCCTCGGGCCCTTACGGAGGCTGCTCATCTTAGGAAGCGTTGATGCTTCCCAAGCCTCACCGAGAATTTTCCTAGCTCGATGCCCCTTTTGGGGGCTCCTAATGGGTCGGAGTTGTTGCTTTAGTTAGAGAAGAATAAGGGGAGGAACATTGGAGATTAAGGAGGTAGTTGTGCTCGAATTCTTGTTTCATCAACAGATCCACGATCTATGGAGGTTCCCAATTGGTTCTAAACATAACCCAAGAGGTTAAACTCCTATTAACCTATAAGCAGGCTCTATGATGGTGAAAGGGGAAGAATTGAAGATATAGAAAACTATGATCTTGGAAGCCCGGCGTCAATCAAAGGAGGGTGATCAGTGAAGTTTTTGTTATCCGGGTTGTGGATCTTTGAGGCAAGGGGTAGACGAAGAGGAATTGGCAGTTATGCGTGCATTTACGATTAATGAAAATCTTATTTGTCGTTATTCTCATTGATATGACACGGCAGCTTGTTTCTTCTGGTTTGGTAATGCGATGTTACATGAACTTATCACTTCTTGATAGATATATTTTCAAGCTAATGTCCATTAGGTAGGAAGTGAGTGGTATCTTGTTTTGTCCGAATGCTTGAACAAAGGATTGGGCGCCTTTCGGAGCGTGCAGGGGTAAACGTCGATAAAGAGGTACTCTGTTATCCTTCCTTCTCATGCATTAGTTTAGATATATTTGAAGGAAGTCAGTGTCATACAGCATTTTTACTGTCACAGGGTTAAGGTCAGCCTTAGGGTGTCTACCGTCTGGAGATTTTCCTACTGTATTGTGACTCCTTTGGGAATGGCACAGGAGTAGAAATAACATTTGGATTTTCTCCTCGATGACATTTACGTCGCCAGTGTTTCAGACCTGGTTTACCCTCTTTGATTAGTTTCGCGGTTGGGTTGGCTCCTTACCTTGTCACATTAGCATATTTGTCAAGCTTTCAGTCCTCAATTTTGAAATTTTTGACATTTCTAGGGCTTTCAGACCCTGGCACCCATGACCTAGTGTTATCAGAGGCTTGACGCTCTATAGCCTTGCAGTGCCTAGCATCTGCCCGGAAGCAGGCGCCAACCTCCTTCGGCCAAAAGCCCTCCACAAGTTGCATTTTGGGGGTTTGCCTCACGTGAGCTCTTTTGTGAGTGATCTAGTGAGTCAATTTTTTCTTCCTTTTAGCCTTGACATCTGTCTTTTGAAGAATAAACACCTTGTTGATCGAATCTTGTAGCCTTCTTCACCAATTTTTTCATTGAGTTTTTGTTGGGTAAAGCTTGGAACCTATGCATTACTTTTCTCTTCTCTTCAATTGAGCAAAACCCGGGTGAAGGTGTCAAAGGTCTATAGACCTCTCTATCTTGTTTTCGGTCGAGGTCATTGTTCTTCAAATCTAGCTTTTGGGTGTGAAGTTTGTTTTCTTTGATTATTTCTTTTCTTTCATTTTTTAGTTTGAGTTACTCTGAAGGGTGTAGTGTTTGTGTGACTTTTGCTTATTCTAGTTTTGTTCTCATTCATGCCAAGAAGATAGTGAGAGATAAGCATTATGTTAATGTCTTTGATCATCATCAGATGCATAAAACAATAAAGATATCTTCATGATTTATTAGGCATATTAGAAGGCATTTAAAGTTTTTTGCATCACCTTCGAGTTTGATTGAGAAAATAATTGTTTGAGGCATTCCATGGTTTTCTTGTTAATGAAGAACTCTCCTCTCCTTAGCTGGAGTGTTCCATAGAAAGGAAATGGCGTTTATCATGATCATTAAATTTCTTTGGGTGCGAGTCATAATTCCATTTGTTTCACTTCCAGCACCTTTCGTAAAAACGACCATTAAAATCAACGGTAATTAAAATTTATCTAGAACTTTTTCTTTAAGAATCCTCCACCAGCGGTAGAATAGGTGTAGTACTTTGGATTGAGGCGTGAGCATAACTCTCCCAAAGTTGTCCGAGAAACAAACATTATCCACGAGTTAGGGAGGTAAATCCGATTATGGTATAATTCTACACAGGATCCCCTCTGCGGGGTTACACACGAGGTTGTTGAATTAAGCCTCTGGGGATAACCCATAAGTTTGCTTGATTGTGTTGGTTGGATCGTATTATGGGGTCACTTTGGGTAAATCCACAATTACTGGCGTGGAAGCTTCTTAGTTGATTTCGGGCTGGATACCTTGCCTTTGCACGTGGATCAAAATGTTGTTTGTTTCCCTAGGCATCATTGTAGAAATTTGTAACCTTAGTGGTATATCTATTTAGAGTCTTTAAATGATGTGACTGTGGAGGGGAAAGTGTCTGTGGTACCTGGAATTGACGTTGTTCAAACTCCTCGGGCTCCTTGGAGGGTCCACAGTGCTAACGTGGAAGCTTGCACCAAAGTAAGATCCGTTAAGCGGTAGCCATTGTAAGCTGTTCACCTATCCCCGCATACGGACTTGATCCGCGACATTGGTTTAATCACCTTCAGATACGGTCATCAAAAGAAGGTCACGATTTGCCTGGTTGTGATTCTTAGATTTTTTAGCGTGTCTTGTTTCTTTTCGATAGTTGGCCGTTTCTTTAAATTGACTCTTTTCATGTCGACCCTCCATGGCGGCTGGAGACTCTGAGGGCTTCCTCGAGAATATGGAAGGAGACACCCTTTACCCCCTCATTCTACAAAACAACCTCCTCAACCGAGCGAAGTTCAAAACGCTACAATTGCCCAAGAAGAAGTTCCCATCCCCCTGGATAATTTCCGAATCGTCTCAGAATCTCCGGAAGATTATCACATTCCAGAGGGATACGAATGACAAATCCTCCACCTAAATTCCACGGAGAATTTGTTGTCATAAACCCTTCTAACGCTCTGGATGGGTCTCTTCAAAACCCTTTACCCAATGACCTTTTGAATTTGAAAGCATTGTTGAGTCCACCATGCTTGGTGAGAGATCTTTATGGAATGGGAGAAGGTGCTAATGTACCTTTCTCCTACCTTGTACTGATGCTTCACGGTACTACCACTTTTATTTTTACCAACCGTTGCTCGGGCACACACCACTGTTGGCGAGCATTAACATTCGTCGGCGAGACCTACTATTCCCCTCGAATGACCCATTCGACAATGGCCCAGCACATTCCGACCATCCCTGCCAATAATGCGGTAGTTAATCAAACAACGATTGGAACACCTGTAACACCAATAATCCAAATCCTTTTGGTTAGGGCCTTTGAGAGCATGCCTTACTACCACTGCAAACCACTACTCAAATCGTGCAGATTTCCTTACTATCCAACAACTTGGGAAGGGTGTCCTTGGTGGATCTATTGTCGAACGGGTCAATCTTTACGTCGGCCCACAAGTCAGGAACTCTACCTCAGGCTGGGGGCATCCTCCCACCGGAGGACCACTTCCATTTGGAGGGCACCCTCATCTTTGGAAACCTCAAGTAGGAGTCCACCATCAACCACAAGGACAAATGTGTCCATCGCACCCAATCCATGGAGCATCCTTTTTCAAAATCCATGCCTCCGCGGAGACAAAATGTGTTTAATGCACCCAATCCATTAGACATCCTTTTCAAAATCATGCCTCCGCGGACAAAATCATTGCCAAGACCTGGCAGGTGGGGCATCCTTGAAAGGGAAACCCACATGCCTCCACGGGGAAACGTTCAGACTTCGCAACAACTCCCTCATGGACAAATGCCAAACCAGACTATATAACCCACAAAACCCATCCGGTTATCCTCCGGCTCACAAACACTTCTCAAAACGTCTCGAATCCTATGTACCTCGGTCAAAACCAACCTCACATGAGGACTTACGAGTTATAATTATCCGCAACTTGATGTGGAGGCCCCAGTGTTCCTCTGCCCGCTGACATTACCCGCAGTTAGCAGAGCCAAATGCCCTTTTAGCCACCTGGGCCTTCGGACGATGCCGGTTAGCAGATAGTCCCATTCATCATTCTTGGTTTGGCTGGCGATTAGAATAGAAGCTCCGCCGATATCCCAAAATTGACGGAAAATCGGGAGAAGACCCATTAACAACCATTTGATGACCTTCCATTTGTGGTGCTCATCCCAATCCCTCATGGAGCCCGATTCTATTAGTTTCGCGTCTTTCAACAGCGGACACCACGGCGGGTTACGCAGCAAAATGGTATATTGAATTACCATTGATTGCATCTTTTCGACTTCAACTCCCTCGCCATGTCCTTCCTCACACACTTCCAAAGCGCCCATCAATGCGAGAGAGTGCTTGAACTATTAACCTCTCTTCGTCAAACAACACCGCCACATCTCCGATCCATATCCATGAATGGAGATGACGATGAAGGATAATCAAAGCGCTCATCCCTGACCAACTATTAAGCGGAATGGTTCGCGAAATCATTATTACCCAAGATAGCTCGTGATGTCGCCATGCGCGGCGTGGTCACTGAGGAAGAAACCATTTACGAGATCAGTACTTAGAATTATTCTATTCACAATCTGGTACTATGAATGAGTTGATACCAAACGCTACCCATCCCAATGCTTGATCCATCAAACCATGGTAGCGGCATGGGATGGGTATTAGCTCGTCAAAACTCAATCTACCGATTCTTGCGGAACAATCTGTGACCCTCTTCCACGGCTGCCCCCAGTTCGTTTGCACCCTCTTCTACCCCACCCAAAACTCAGGTATCTGATGTGAACGCGATTGAAATCAACCTTCCACGGTGACAACTTCGGGGGCAAGAAGCGAGAAACAAAACAAGAGAAGGTAATAACAGCGAACAGCAGACCCAGCTTCCATAAACCCACAACTGCTTTGAAAACAGCCACAGTAGTAAAAGTCCCATGTCTCATTTTGTGGTGGCGATCACTACGCGAGGCGCTTACATCGCTGATGAAGTGCTTCTAAAATTTTTAAGGGGAAATTCTGACCTTTATTGCTCACTTTCGAGTTTCACATAACAACAATCTTGGTTGCACAAACTACGCCAGTGATTCCAACCAATCCCATTATGAGGCCTCGACAAGTGCACACATTTACATGTTTAGCAGGGTTAATCTAACCACTGGATTACTGCGACATCACGACCATGACTAAACGGAGCAAATTAGAACGCTAATGGTTCTTCGCCCGGATCTTTACCACCTTCGGTGTTAATCCTCCATCCCAATGGAGAGGCCCTCCATCGGGCCGCCAGATTGAAAATCCTTCGTTTGATTCTATATTTCGCCCTCCTAAGAGCACCATCCGAAATCCACTTTCAATCCTAATAATTCGCGAGAACGCTGAAACTACAATTTTGTAGAAGATTTGGCCCAAGCCGTGTGTGCCATGTCGGCGTTGGAAGTTCTACAACACTCTCCTAATCAATGTAGGATGCTCTTAGCTTCCATTGGGGCTTTCGATCCTGAGTCATCAAAAAACCTCACATTTAATCTGGATGAACATCAACCGCGACTCTCCCACCATTGCTTTCCAAATCGGCGTTGTTGGCCTGATCTGACAAATTCATGAACTATCACGGATGAGGGAGCCTCTACTTGTGTGTCATGTCTCTAACTTTTATGTTGGAAGGTTTGAAATCACACGCCCATAACAAATCCTGTTTGCATGCCTTCGATGGGCCGGTTTCCATCCTCCGCAGTTCTTGCCAATCCCTATGTCCGTCCAATTGGGTGGAAAATTCGTCTCTATTGATGTTGAGGTGGTCGATGCTCCTCTTGATTACAACCTCTTACTTGGTCATTGTTGGATTGATTCCATGTGCGTATTTGTGTCTACCCTTTTCTGTGTCTTATGATTTCCTCACCAAGGAAATGTGGTTATGGTCGATCAACTTGATTTTTTTACACCCGATGCTCGCATCCCTGATACCAACAACATTCCCTTTCTAGGGACGCACAGTTTACATATGGGCGTTGGTGTTGGCTATTGAATTCTAGCCTTATGGGTACTTTCCCTGCACCACTTCGTCCCACCACATTGTTGCCGTCAGCATGATCTCGACTATGCCTTATCAATCCACGGATGTGGATCCCAGTTGTACCTAGCCAACTAGATTCGATGGGCTCAATGACCTGCCATAGCGGTCGAGGGCGCATGCAGTAATACATTCAATCTGTCTCTCCCTCTTCTAACACTTCACATTTATTGGCACCCGATGCTATTTATTGATTGCCCTCGTGGATGAATTCCCTATCATCCGTGCGTCGATTACATTTCCCATATTTTTCCTTCAAATGAATCTATTATGGAAATGCTAAACATTGACGATTTGCCCAGGATGACAACCACCATCGATCCTCTTTTCTTCACCATTGGAAGAAGTACCAAACATATGATCTGTCTTCCCCCCTGATGTTACCGGTGCTCCACAATCTCCTATCCTCAATCAAGATACTTTCTCTAAGGGGAACAAGGGTAACATCTCCACTACAATCCGCGATTGACATTTGAGTCCTTGAAGGTGTCGTGGAAAACACTAATCTTGGTGCTAATTGCACAAACGACGAAGTGGTTTCCTACACCTCTTTATTCAAATTCCGTGATGTATTACATGGGTTACGAGGAAATGTCGAGGATCGATCAGCCGATGCGTTAGACCTGAAATCGGGACTTACTACGGCGCAAACCGGTTCGGCCGAGCTGGCAGTTCACCACTAAATGACTATAAAAGGCAGTTAAAACTTCTAAATCACGGCTTCATCTACCTGCAATCCTTTGGCCGAATGGATTATCTAACCTCATTCAGGTTTGAAAACAAGGGACCATCCGTGTTTATGTGGGTGTCGTGACCTCGGCAAATCTTGTCCCAAGGACCAACTACCACCGCCTTTATCGATCAAATCATCGATAATTGCGGCGAGGAAGTCTGATCTTCTCTTTCATGGATGGCTTTTACGGATATAACCAGATCAATCTTACCAGCGATCGGCGTAAAGGTGACCTTCATACGCCGCGGGCAACTTTCCTGCAGAAAGCTACCTTTGGCCTTAAGCTTGTTGGTGCCACTTTCCGGCGAGCCATGTTGTACGCTTTCTACGACATCAAGAATATTGCGGGACCTTATCTTGATGATTTACCGCCCATTCATCCAACCGACACGATCATATTGGTCATTTGTGGGCAATTTTTCTTCGATGTAGTTTCTGTCATTATAAGCAGACCCACATAGAAGTACGTCTTACATTTGTCGAATCCGGTAGACTCCTTGGTTTCATGGAGTGCTCCAAAGACAGGATGAGGGTGGATCCTTTGAAGATCAAGGCCATTCTATCCTTACCCACACCACCAACAACCCAACTTCAAAGTTTGCGAGGAAAAGAAAACTTTCTTAGATGCGTTTCATCGCAATCATCGCGAGATCACTAAAAGGATTTAATGTAATTGCGCAAAGAGCGTCCCGCTTTCATGCAGGTTGAGAAATAGCGCCCAATGGTCATTGACGGCTCGAGCACACTTTGACCGCGGCTCCTTTGTTACATCCCCCGAATATACAAAGGATTATATCCTTTAGTTGGCGCTTCTACTTCCACCATTCGCGATGGTGTTGGTTCAGAAGGGGCGTACTTGAAAAGAACCGTGATTTATTATCGAGCAAAGTCTATCCGTTACCCTATGGATATTCTGTGTTGAGAAAATGGCCATGGCGGTAGTTATTGTTGTCAAAGATTACGCCGTACCTACATCCTATTACACACCACCACGGTGATAGCGGACTCTAACCCCATGTACCACATCTTAACGCATCAAGTACTTGAGGGCAAATATTTGAAATGGTTATTCTTCAAGAATTAAATCTCGGGTTTACAAAGGCTAAAGCCAAAAAAATCCCTAGTGTTTTTCGAGCTCATTTGTGCTCTCCTTGTGCCAATGAAAACATTGAACCTAGAGATTCTCTTCTCGATGAATCTCTCTTCCTCATCCACACCTCCGATCCTTGGTATGGAGACGTCCTCCTATACCTTCAAACTCAACGTTTTCATCCCAACATCTCGCGAAGCGTCGGCGACGCATCTGTCACCACTCTCGCCGTTATCTCATCCTCGGCGACGCAAATATCATTGTGGAATTGACACCATTCTCTGGCGATTCCTGATTCACGAAGAGGATGAACAAATTTTGAACGATTGTCACCTTGACACCTGTGGAGGTCACCTTTCTAGGATGGCCACAGCCCAAAAAATCCTACATGAGGGCTACTTTTGGCCCTCGATCTACAAAGATTGCATCGGTTGTCAAGAAATGCCCACCCTACTAAATCTTTAACAAGAAGGCACAAACCCACCCCACTGCACTGCATCCCCGTGTACCATCGGTAGCGCACCAAAATGGGGGATCGATTTCATCGGTCATAAGCCTACCTCGGTAGGGGGCACGGTTACATCGTGTAGATAGGCTATTTCACTAAATGGGCTTAGGCTATGCCTAGCTTTCTGAACGATGGCCGTACCGCGGCTCTATTCCTCTTCAACCACATCATTTCTCGTTTTGGAGTACCACATGCCATTGTCACCGACCATGATGCACACTTCAAAAAATAGATGATGAGCGAATTACCGTCAAATTGGGTTTTATCCATGAGAACTCATCCTTATACTATCCTCAAGCAAATGGACAAATTGAATCCATCCAGCAAAGTCCCTAAAACCATGATCAAGCATGGTAGGAAAATAAGACATCCTTAAGCATTCTGATTGTTTCAGCTCTACTGCGGGCCTATCGCGATGCTGTGAAAACCGCAAGCTGGATTCACTCCTTTCGGTTGGTCTATGGCATTAGTGCGTCCTACCAATCGAGTGTGAAATTCCATCACTCAAATTGAAAGTAGAACTCTTGCCCCATACTTCTGTGGAAGAAGAGCGATTCTTGTACCTATCCAAAGTGGACGAAGCCGCATTGATCTTTGCTCGTTAATGAGGCACATGAAGCGAGTGGAAGTCAATATGACCGTCAGGTCAACCTCGAGCGGCTGCGAGAGGGGGCTTGATCTCGTTTATGACCAAGCACATGATAAATTGGGAGCAGGAAAGTTAGAACCTATATTGACACGGTCCTTACATCGTGAAGCGTGTTTTACAGAGAGGTGCTTATGAACTAGTAGTTCATGATGGAATTTCCCTGGGAGTGCCCCGAAACGGGTTTTACCTTTAAAAGTACTATGCCTAAATCACCTATCATCTGTACTTTGTACGTGTATTTTAGTTTGGTGTGTCTTTTCTTTGGCGTGCTCGAGTCTTTCTGAATTCCGCGCTCATGGTACGTACTGTGTTTTCATGCGCAGATGGCGTCTGCCTTTCCTATCTTTTGGGTTCGCGGATGGTGCCGTAGGTATACCGAGAACATTGTAACCCGACGGTGATGGGTTATTTATCGGTTGGCGAAGTCGGGTGAGTTGGGGAGGCATCACATTTGGGACCGGCCAACCAACAATATGGCGGGAATACCATGTTGTCATTGAATTTGCATTAGCAAGCCTCCTCCTAGGTATCTCTCGTAGCTATCATTATTTACTTAGAATCCCAACTTCATTGGTTTTATCAGCTCGACCACATCCTACGGCTATCCTTGATCTATCTGCTATGCCTACCTTGCAAGTTAGTCATCTTGAGCGAATGTTTATTACATTGAATATAGACATATTCCGAAGAGAACTTAATAGTGTTTGGATTACCGTTATCAATTATATCATGGATCGGTATTTAGCCTGAGATAAAGATTCAAAGAGGAAAGCAAAAGCTGTACATTACATGTAAATTAAAAACACACCACAGACATCAACATGTACAAATCAGAGCATCATAAAACTTCAGCTGTATATATATATATATATATATATATATATGGCGTGTGAAATGTTTATTACATCTGCAAAAGTCTGTAAGAGAACAAATATTGGGCTCATCCACCCATACAACCGCGGACAAGGGTATACCAAGAAAAACATGATCTGGGGAAACTCTAATCCCCCCGCCATTGTTGTGAGTAACATAATCTGCGTGCTACATGCCTCAGCAGAGGAGGTGATATTCTGCGGCACTATAGTGTGTTCTTTGCCGGATGCAAGGCACGCATCCCCTCTCCGCCAAGGGAGAATTTACCCATCGTCGGCCTTGGAGGTTCCTCTCAACCTCTCGGAGACCTATCACTGGTGCCCTCGGATCTACTACAACCTAAGCATCCTCGTGATGTCCTGGTACTGGTATATCAACAGGTTGCACTGCTCCCTTGTCTGCATGAAAACAAAAACATTTGTCAAAACTCTCTTGCATACACCAAAAATACATATACATCAAAACTTAAAAAAGCTAGACAAGGTACGGCTTAGTCTCTTACCCGACTGATCCCAATCTTCCCCCTCGGGCAGATCAAATCCATACTCGAGTGAAATTCCACATCAGCATCACGGAAGTCCTCGATCCATGGGGTACTGCAGCCTCCAACTAGGCAAAGAAATCGCCAGTAAATTGGAACTCTGACTCTGAAACTAACCTTGGAGATAGGCTAGTCCACCTCTACATCAGAATCATCCTTTGAGTGCGTCTTGCCGAGCAATCTGAGGTTGCATTTGAGGGATGCGCTCCAAGCAAAACGAGACTAAGAATGAGCCATAGCCGAACTGTTTTTGGCCGTTCCTGCACCCAGAAATTTGTTCCTTCACATTCGAGCGGCATCGATTGAAGGTGTTGGCTCTAAACACAGAACACCATAGGCCACCTGTGACCATGAAGCCAAATGAGCACTAGTGCTGCAGTCCATGATAGCGAACAATATGGATGAAGAGGCAGATCTAATATATCCTTGATAGGGATCCTTCCTACCAACCTTATAAAGACCTGATGGCGTGCCATGTACGTCCACACAACAAGGGCAACCCTACATACTGTAAGCTATGGGGACCCTCACCCCGAGATTTGGGAAGTATACATATTCCAACTCAATGTTTAGGAGTTGTGTGCCAATACGGAATATCTGTTCCGTGATGTCCCAAAGACCAATAATGTGCTCAAAGCGATGGGAGCCTAAGCTTTCATTTTTGCAGTTTGAAAAACTTGGGCAAACCCACCGGGCCCACCAGGCGGCCGTGGGGACTCCGTAAGCGGCTATATCATCCATCTCATGTTCACCGCTCTTTCCATTCAATCATGATTGCGAATACCCTACAAAACAAAGAACAGAAATGTTTCCATCATTACCCACGTTTTTTGTGATTTTGGCAATTTTTAAAAAGCATTTTAAACATGAAAATGAATGCCCATGACATCTAAAGGTAACCAATCATCATTTTTTAACCACCACACCTTTAATGTTACCAAAGCGATTGATTAAAACGTGGTAAGGTGAAAAACGTTTTGAAGTCGCGTGGGCCCACATGAGGGAAGTTCCACAGTTTCTTGGCTGAAATGTTTGGTCTAATCAGTTGTTAGGGTGTGGGCATCTTAGCAACCCTTTCCCAATACATTTTGTGAACAATTCCTCCATTTTATTAACTTTTTAAAAGGGAGGTCGATTTGGTTCAAAATGGATGACCTAGGGAGCTTTGTGGTTTAAATTAATTATGCCATGAAAAGAAAATCAGCTTGAAACCATGCAATTGAAAGATCTAAGAATGAACACCTACCTGGTCTGAACGTTGTGCAAAATGATCAATCGTAGCTCGGCAACGAGAAAAACAAGATTTTCTCCAATCGAGATTCTCCAACCCTCCACAAATCCTTGCAAATGAAATGGTAAATAGGTTTTCGAAATCAATTCATATTTATAAAATTTCATTTTCATAAAGGGTATGGTCATTTGGGTTTCTCTAATGGTGTAAATGGATTCACTAATCTCTGGTTTATAGTTTCTGGCATCCTAGGTTTGTTGGCTGTTCTAATGTATCTTTCACCTTGTCGTATTTATGAGCATAGTCTTTGGATTACCGTTCTCGAGCTCAAATGATATGAGCATAGCAAGGTAAACTTTTTTAGGACGTCACGAATCTGATCCTGAAAAGGAACCCCACAGGTCTCCTTTAAACCCTTTGGTTCTCTAAATATGAAAGAAATATTATTAAATTGATCTGCTTCCCTTCACACTTTCGTTAAAAGGTTAGAAGGAAATCTTCGGCTGATGGTTTAACCCTTTTTAGGATCTCGATGGACTCTTGAAAAAGTAACTGAGAGTGTTCTCTTTTAAAGTGTTTTTTAAACTCTATAATATTGAAAAAAAACTTCGAGTTTGCTATCTCTGGAATCGTTAAAAAAAATCATACATTAAAGGTCCCATACGGGACCAAACCCTTACTCTTCCGGTTCGTTAAACAAAGGAAGAGAACTTACGAGGTGATTTATATGAGCATGTGTTATCCTCCTGGGCTCGTTAAATTAAAAGAGGTACTCATCTATCTGTATGGGTGAAAAATTGAAAGGAGCAAGCCAAGGTCTCTTGAGAAAACCATCTAACACTTCTTAGATTAAGCCCCTTGAAAAGCGACACTTTGTCACTTTACTTTTATCATTATTCGTGAACCTCTGCTTTGAGCCAATCCTTTGAGTTCCTTTCCTCCTTTGGGTCACCCATAGAATCCACGATACTCGATTGCAGTTTTGGTCCATGTCATGTTTTGTTGTTGTGCCTCGGTGTTCAAGGAAAGTATCAGTAGAGAGTCAACCATCCCAAATATTTTGTCCCAAAGGCAGGTAATGGAGTCCATGTTCTTTGACCTACCAATTACATCTTCATACGTTTTATAGTTGATGGGATACATCAAAGCCCTCCCTCAATGAGTCTATTCTGGCCAACTTCAACACATTATCAGGGAATTGGACTTAGAAACTAATTAGTACTTTGGGACATACATGCCTCAATGGCGAGGCCTCCTCCATAAACAGTGGGTTTGCATCATTGACCTCACGATCGAAGATAGTTCCGCGAATGTTCGACTTCAGATCATCTATTTCACGTTCGGTGGAATGTACTAATATACCTTAGGAATCATTGACATTAATATGGTGATCTCCTCGTGCTTGTTAGCAGTTTACCTCATTATTGGGTAATCAAGTGGTTTCCGCCATGTTAGACACCAAGACATCTATTCACAAGGTTAGAATCATTGTATCCTTGAGGATTGTTTAGAATACCCTAGGTTGAGTAATTCACCTTGATATATGTTTATTGAGGTTGCAAAGGAATTACTGGACAAAGAACACATACATTGTTACATAGATCCATTTTGTATTTGTCTGTGGCTATGTCTTGTCATCTCATAGATCATTAGTATTCTTCATGTCACGATCAATCGGAGTTATCGAAGTATATATCCCGCAGTGTTTCTTCGGTGGCTATACCCTTTTGCCAATACAATTATGGATCATGATGTATGGCGTATATCTAAAAATCTTGATCATCAAGCATAGGTATGCACCTTGGATTTTGAACAAATATCATGATATTTGTTGGATGTTTGATAGCGACTTCCGTCGGAGTTCTCGAGTCTATACCCTTGCTTGGCGTCTGCAAATAATTTGGAGTCATCGGTTGGATCTTACATTCATGCTAGGGGCATTATGTTACATGTCAAAATTGCTCGGATGGATAAGTGTCGCATTATCCCTATCAATCATCGTAAATTAGCAAGTTGATCACTAGTGTCATTAGCGATGTTTATACATGATACCATGATAACGGTACTAAAAGAGGCCCATATGACAACTCACATAAGCGATTTGAAGGGGGATAAGCCCGATCTGGAATCAAATAGCTCTTGACACATGAAAGAGACATTAAAAAATTGGTTTGGAAGGGCGGCTCCCCTACAATTTGCCGGAAGCGTACGACCTCCTTCCAGCTAGCTTCAAGAAGGTGTTATAAGCCCCTCGGTATACGGAGGGCTCATCTTAGTGATGGCACTCCCAAGGCTCACCGGAGGTGCTACAAGCTCGATACTTACTTACGGGGGCTCCCCTAATGCAGAGTGAGTTATTGCTTGGATTGAGAAAAGTCAGGGGAGGATATTTCGAGATTAGGGGGAAGTTGTGTTCGAATTCTTGTTTTCATCAACTGATCCCTGATCTATGGAGAAGGTTCCCCAACTGGTTCTAAACATAACCTAAGAGGTTAAGCTCCTCTTAACCTATATAAAGAGGCTCTATGATGGTGAAGGTGAATGGAGAAACTTATGATCTTGGAGGCCCAGCCGGTCATCAAAGGAGAGTGTCCAGTCGCATTTATTGTTATCGAGTTGTGGATCTTTAGAGACGAGGTTGGTAGAGGACTTGGCCAGGCATGCATTATTCTGATTGTAAAGAATGCTAGCATGCGTTATTCTCATTAATATGACAAGCTTGGCACATTTTCTTTCTAGTTTGTGTCTACGTGTACATGAACTTATCACTTAGTGATAGATCTATTTTTCAAGCTAATGTCAATAGAGTAGGAAGTGGAGTGGTAGTCTTGTTTTGTCTGAGCTTCGGTGAGGTAAAGTTGGGCTTAACTTCGAGGAGTGTCACGGGGATAGCGTCGATTAAAGAGTACTCATGTTATCCTTCCCTTCTCATGCATTGGATTTAGATAGATTTGAAGGAAATTAAGTGTCCACGTTAAGCATTTTAAATCTGAGGGTTAAGGTCAAGCCTTAGAGGTGATCTACACAATGGGAGATTTTCCTACAACAACCTTTGAGACAAGGCACATGATAATGATAATTTTTAAGACCAAGGGTGTGACCAATACTTACTCCTATTTCTCTCATGATGATGAACACTATCAAGACACCAAGACTCTTACATGGACTAGGGTTAAGGTCAAGCCTTAGAGGTGATCTACCTGTCCGCAGGGAGATTTTCCTACAACAACCCCTTTGAGACAAGGCACATGATAATGATAATTTTTAAGACCAAGGGTGTGACCAATACTTACCCCTATTTCTCTCATGATGATGAACACTATCAAGACACCAAGACTCTTACATGGACTAAGGTCAAATTTATTTTTTCATGAAATAATCAAACATAATTTATTGACATAAGACATGAATCAAAACCTAAAAATAAAAATACCCTATAACTCAAACCTAGAAACTTAAAAAAATTGACCCCTACACATCCTATGTGCTAACAATATGTACAGATATTTCCCTCACAGAAGTGAAAAAGTGAGGACTATTCACAATGTATAGCAATATAAAACAATGGATGACATGGGCATAAATGTACCTAATATATATGCAACCCTAGAAAACTAGCAAGCTGATTTTCAATCACATATGATTGAAGTGGAAGGTAATATCAATAACCATCCCATTTCTATTTTAATTGATTCAAGAGCTACTCATAGTTATCTAGATCCTAAGTTGGTGGAGAGATTTAAATTGCCAAGAAGAAAGCTTGGAAAACCTTGAATGGTGCATCTAGCTACATGAGCTAAAAG